>CM035408.1:226208292-226215792 GCA_020310875.1 Ceratopteris richardii
GACTGATTATGTCACAAAGATGAAGGAGATTTCCGACCAACTTGGAAGCATTGGAGAGGTAATTGAAGAGGAGCAAATCATAAGACAAATCATGAATGGAATCAAAGCAGACGACAAGTGGGAGTCATTCACAACAGCCATGGATTTATACATGGATATGCATGTACCCGACCTCAACACACTCATGGGCCAACTCTTCACTCATGAAGCAAAGATTAGCAAAGGTGGTGAGTCCTCAAGAGGTAATCAAACTTCTGCCTTATATTCTGATAAAGCTAAGGTCAAGGACAAGTCAAAGAATAGGAAGAATGAAGATGAAGGAAGCTCTTTCCAAGCAAACTTTGCAGGTAGAGGAAGAGCTAGAGGAAGAGGCAGAGGTGGAAAGCAAGGCAGGGGGAGATTCCAATCATCTCAACCTTGCAACATATGTGGCTTATCTAACCATACTACTGAAGAATGTTTCAGGAACCCGAGGAACTCAAGAGGAAGAGGATTCAATAGAGGTGGCTATGGATCAAATAGAGGTAGATACAATGGAGGCTACAACAACAACAACTACTACAACAACAATTACAACAACAACAACAACTATCAAAGTGGCCATAGAGGAAGAAGAGATTACAATAACTATGCAGAGGACCAAAGTCAAGAAGATTCATTATTGATTATGAATCTATCAGCGAAGAAGGGTAAGGATGATGATCACATATTTTACATTGATTCGGGATGCTCGAACCATGTAGCAGGAAATGTGGCTTTACTTTCTGATTTGGAAGATCCTCATAACAAGCATGAAGTGCAGACAGGAAATGATACAAAGCACTCAGTGGAGAAGATAGGTAATGTGAAGACATCAGATGGGAATATGAATCTCTTAAGCAAAGTCTTGTATGTCCCTACAATTACCAAAAATTTAATAAGTGTTGGACAGATTGTTGAAAAAGGATTGCAGGTTAGATTCAACCAATTTGGAGCATATGTTGAAGACCCAAGGCAAGGCTTTTGAAGGATCACCAAAGGAGAAAAGACAGGAAGGCTTTTCACTTTTGAAGTGGAAGATACAAAGAACATAGCTTTGTTTAGCTATGGATCTCAAACTCTAACAGAGTTGGAGATATGGCACAAAAGGCTTGCTCACATTGGTGAGAGGACACTCAAACAGATTTGCAGGGACCAAAGTGTACTTGGTTTGCCTAATATCACAAGGCAACACATGATTTATAAGTGTGAAGCTTGTCAACTCGGCAAGGCTCATAGACAACCTTTCAATAAGAAAGGATATATGTATCAAAATCCTTTGGATCTAGTGCACACAGCTGTGTGGGGTCCAAGTAAGGAGCCATCTATATCAGGCTCAAGATATTATGTGTCTTTCATAGATGATTGTAGCAGGTGAACCATTCTGTTTTTCATGAAGCACAAGGATGAAGTGTTTAATTGCTTTAAGAAGTATATTTCTCTTGTTGAAAACCAAACAGGTAGGACTTTGAAAAGACTCAGATCAGATGGTGGAGGAGAATACTTCTCTTCTGAATTTGATGCCTTCTTGTATGAAAGAGGCATTAAAAGGGAAGTCACTACAAGGTATACACCCGAACTCAATGGTGTAGCAGAGAGGAGGAATAGAGCTATTGTCAAAGCTGCAAGGTCCATGCTCAATGAAAAGGGATTGCCAAACTACCTATGGGTAGAGGCTGTGTCGACAGCCACATATCTCATAAATAGACTTCCATCTAAGTCACTAGATGGAACCACTCCATATGAAGTGTGGAATGGAAGAAGACCTAGTCTAGAGCATTGCAAAATCTTTGGATGCTTAGCCTATGCTCACATTCCTTCTCAAGTAAGAGGGAAATTGGATCCCAAGGCAGAGAAGTGCGTATTTATTGGTTATGACCAAAACCAAAAAGGATATAGATTGTACAATCCAACCAATAAAGGATTTTCTGTGAGTAGAGATGTAATTTTTGATGAAAACAAATCATGGTTTGATGATGACAGGAAAGTGAAGCTGCCGTATGACTTGGATGAAGACTTTCCATCACTTCAACCAAAGGAGCCAAAGCAGATTGAAGAAAGTGATTCGGAGATTGACCTAGAAGACTTGGAAAGACTAAAGCTATGGAAGAACAAAGGTAAAGCAAAGATGCAGGATGCTACATATGGATCGGAGAGCTCACATCAACCACTTAGAAGGTCTTCAAGGGAGAAGAAGAAACTAGAAAGGTTTGGTTATGATACTTCTTTGGTCACGAAGCACTCAATCTACATTGCAAAGGATTCAACCAATGAAGAACCTACCACATTTGAAGAAGCACAAAGCAAGAAAGCTTGGAGAGATGCAATGGATGAAGAAATGGAAGCCTTGAAGGAGAATGACACCTGGGAGCTTGTACCTAACAAGCCATCTATGAAGATAATCGGATCTCGATGGATATACAAAATCAAGAGGAATCCAGATGGAAGTATAAATAGACACAAAGCAAGGTTAGTTGCTAAAGGGTTTGCTCAAACCCATGGTATTGATTATGAGGAGACTTTCTCTCCTGTTGCAAAAATGCCTACAATTAGGGTTCTCATTAGTCTTGCTGCATCTAGAAATTGGAATCTTTATCAACTTGATGTAAAGAATGCTTTCTTGAATGGATGGATTTCTGAGGAAGTGTATATGGCACAACCTCGTGGATATGAGGATGCACATCATCCTAACTATGTATGCAAACTAAAGAAAGCTTTGTATGGATTGAAGCAAGCTCCAAGAGCTTGGAATTTCAGATTGGTGACTTATTTGCAGGACCAAGGATTCAAAGCTAGCAAGGCGGATACCTCTTTGTTCATAAAGAGGAATGGATCTGAAGTGATCTATTTATGTGTGTATGTTGATGATATTATTATCACAGGCAATGATCTTGAAGGAATCAAACGGGTAAAGAGTCAAATGAAGGAGGAGTTCAAAATAAGTGACCTCGGACCACTCACTTATTTTCTTGGATTGGAGTTGATCTACACAGATTCAGGTATATACATCACACAAAGGAAGTATGTCCATGACATGCTCGTCAAGTTCAAGATGGAAAATACCAAGTGTGCAGGTACACCTATGGAGCAAAATCATAAGCTTAGTGCTTATGAAGGAGAGCCAATTGAAGACATCACAAGCTATCAAAGCTTGGTTGGAAGTTTGAACTATGCAACACTCACAAGGGTGGATATATGCTATAGTGTTAGCATATTGAGTCAGTTTATGCATAAGCCAAGAAGACCACATATGGAAGCGGCCAAGCGAGTCCTCAAGTACCTAAAGGGGACCATGAATGAAGGTTTGTTCTATTCATATGCTTCAGATACTGAGCTAAAGGTCTACTCAGATGCAGATTGGGCCGGATCTAAAGATGATAGAAGAAGCACATCAAGGTATATATCATTTGCAGGTTCAAAAATCATTTCTTGGTCATCGAAGAAGCAACCAACAGTGGCATTATCTTCTACTGAAGCAGAATATAGAGGTTTGGCTAATGCAACTCAAGAAATCATGTGGTTAAAATCTTTGTACACAGATCTTGGACTTCATTCTTCAACACCTCACATTTTTGGTGACAACACAAGCTCACTACATCTAGCAGCTAATCTAGTATACCATGCTAGAACCAAGCATATTGAAGTCCACTACCATTATGTAAGGGAGAAGCTAATGAGCAAGGATATTCAACTATCCTACGTCTCTACAGATATGCAATGTGCAGACATGTTGACGAAAGCTCTTGATGGTACGAAGTTAAGTAGATTCAAGTTGATGATTGGCTTGCAGGAAATCAAGGATAATTGAAGACTTATTTGAAGGCCAAGCATGTTCGGCTTGAGGGGGAGCTGTTGGTGCATTTTACCCAAGCCTACATGCTTGATATGCTTGATATTTTATCCTCTTTGTCACATGAGTAGTCATGTGAACACCTCTTGTAAAAGAGTTCATTTTTATCTCTTGTAAATGGAAAAAGAAAAAAGGAAAAGGATGGCTTACCTCATGCATGATGTAAAAGCAAATTCGTGGCTATAACTACCAAAATCATGAATTTTTGAGCTGAGGGAATATCTCCTAACTTTGGGGATCACTTTTAGGTGGAGCCATTCGAATTCGAATTTAAAACTCCCTCCAAGAATAACTATAAAAGGAACAAGAAGGAAGAGGCGATTAGCAAGCCTTGTACGTGACCATTTCATGTCATTTTGTAGAGATTGAAGAGCTTACTCCATAGCTCTATCATTCTACTCCCATTGTGCAAAGATTCATTGCCAATGTGGTTGTAATCATATGTGAATCTATACATTTATTATCATCTACTTCTCTGTTTTGTTCTCTGCTATACTCACTCAGAGCAGTACCTTCAGAAGGTCATATCTCGCGTTCTACTGATCCATTCTCAGTGTTTTAAAGTGCTTTAGATAGCTCTTATTGTCTACTTTCCACATATAAATTTTCAAGGTCATTGAATTAATACTTTTGGAGATATCTGCATTTTACTACTTACTGGTCTATCTCTGCAGAGCCCCGAGAATTGTGGGAGGTTCCAGAAATTGTTGAAACTTGTTCTCAGTGCTCAGTCCATCATTTGAAGTTTTTTAACTTGGATTTGGAAGCTTACTAAGTCTATTTGCTATGCCCAAAAGGAATTTTTCTAATTCCTTCCAGGTTGAGAGCACTGTTCATTTTTTCCAGCAGGTGTATGTCCAAAAATAGCAAGTTTTGGGAGCTAGTCATTTCACAACTAGTCTGTCTTGACTTAAACTTTTGGGATACATGTTCCAAAGTACTTGGCTGATATTTTGGTGGATTTAGGAAGCTCAAAGGGTCTACTAATCAACTCTGAAGTCTCAGTTGGCTGGTGTGAAGCTGGTTGTAGCGGCACCTACTCATCTTTGGATTGCATCCATCATCTCTCTTCACAATACATACATACATACATACATACATACATACATACATACTGTTAGTCGGCCACCGGATTGGCAGTTGTAAAATCAAGAATCTTTTTATATCCCTGCGCACGTACGAAAAGTTGTTACACATATACCTTGTAATCTTATATAAAGCAATGAAAAAAGACACTTCAGTCGTTCGGAAAGATCACCAGACTGACTGTCTAGGTGATTAGAGCTGAGCGTTACTATGGTGTTTGTTGCCTAATTTCTGAGTATTCTGTGTGTATCTGTGTCTCGTCTTGTCTGTTGTCTATTGGTATCTATTGCAGTTGTGAGTATCATCTACATCCAGTAGATCATTCGGTCTGTTGTCTGAAGTGAATCGTCTGCGAATCCTTATTGCGATTGTTGTGTTAAGTTCGCGTATTGCGTTAGTACTCGTTCTTGGAATGTTCTGTCAGTTGTTTGGTGAAGTCTGTGTAACTGTGGTAGTGTTTCTAACACTGTGCGGGATCGTGTTGTCTTCAGCATTGAGATTTGTCATCATACGGTAAGGGTTAAGCTACAGTAAGGATTTCTTGGGTTGCGTACTGGACCTTCAGTACGGTGTATCTGAACAATTGAATTCTCTGTGTCTTCGGATGTTGATCGGATTGTGGTACCTATTCGGTAAGGGTTGAACTATTACTCTTGTCTCTGGTATTTTCAGTAAGTTTAGGTGCAGAGCAATATAGCATCTTAGTGTATTCGGTACATGTTGGCCGAGCTAAACCGTGAACTGTAAATGTCTAAGTACAACAGAATCTTGATAGAGCTCTCAGCATCAGTATATTGTTGTATCTGAAGTGGTTATTTTGGGAACCAAGTATAGGGTCTTTGTTTTTACAGACCCCTTCCACTCCCAAGAACCCAAATAACGTTTAAACGCGTTCTGACAGTTAGAACACAACGTTTAACACTGGTGCCATCTGTGGGAAAGTGGCAACAGATCAGATTGTTGCAAAATAGTTGTGGAAACGTGACTGTAGATTGTAAATCGACATTACTAGTACACGATTAGTACCAAAAGATGATACATGCCGGTTACTCGATCCGGTGAAACGTATCCAAAAAACAGACAGCCTTGGGTACCTAACCTTCTAAGGACGCCTCCAAGAGGTAGAAGCGCAGAAAGGTCCAAACCAGTTGACAAGAAGGTAAAGAACGTTAGTAGTGATTCCAGTCATATTCCGGTGGAACGCACTACATCTCTGGTAGATTCCGGTACGATTTCGGCCCAGTCTGTCGAAGAGATAGTAACTCCAGAATCTACCAGGACGCAGCCTGAAGTTAGTTTAACAACATTGGGTAAAGATTCCAATTTGTTTACGAATAGAAACACTTTAGCCAAAGGAATCAGTAAGGGAGAAAAAGCACCCTGTATTGGTGAAAAATTGACACATTCCGGTGATATTTCGGTAACAGTTGCTGAAAGATTGCAGTTTTCCGGCGACGGTTTACCATTTTTTTGGTGAATCTTCAGCCCAATCACCGCTATTGGGAGTAAGCTTTCCTACATTTAACATCAAGAAGGAAGGTATCTTGTTCGAAGTTGAGATTCGAAACATACTGAACAAGATTATCGACCCGGAAAGTGCACCGGCTGACGATACAGATTCCGACGGTCCAGATACTCAGCCTCGGGATACAGAAGATAGTCACAATCCCCATAACAGGATAAGAGGAGTTGTTGGTGCATGTGACAGTATTCCTTGTAGGGGCAGGCTCGAGTGAAGAGAAGAAACTACGCTGCGAGGTAATATGTTTGGTCACCCCACTTTCAAAGTACCAAACATCTGAGTCCACTGCAGACATGCACTGCTCATGAGAAGATGGGTAAAAAATGCAAACAGTAGTAAACACCCATTCTTCTTCTTGCACAAGATTAGCAGACTCTATTTTTGGTGTAGAGGCTTCTGCAACAACCATTGCAGCCTCCTTTTTCTTTGCCTCTTTTGCAGCCAGTTTAGGATAGTTCTTTATGATATAATCATTCCCTTTACAATACTTGCAAAACAATTTCTGCTTTTCTGATTTCTTCTCATCTTTATCCTGGTTCTTCGAATGTGCAGCATTTGCAGATTTTTGCTTACTAGTAGAAGAGCTCCATTTTCCTTTACCCTTTTGACTAGCCAGGAAAGCTTGATCTGCAACATGCATAATGGACCTGTTCTGCCTAGACTGATCTTCCTGAACAGAACAGAGACTAACTCCTCAAATGATAAGGTATTCGGATTGCCTTTCATCATCAACCGAAGAGTAGAAGCAAAACTCTGATATGAAACAGGAAGACCATTCAGAACGGTCTGCACAAGTGAGCTATCTGGTATAACCTCATCAGCAGAAATCAACTGTTCCTTCAAATCTTTGATCTTTGTTAGGAAACTGTCCATAGAATCACCTTCATTCATGTGCTCACTCTCCATCTGTTTTCGGAGGTAAGCAACACGAGCCTCATTCCTAGCTTGGTACAATGTGGTAAGTGTATCGCAAGCATCCCTAGTTGTTGTGCAAGAGCGAATATGAGGAATAATGGCACGTTTG
>CM035408.1:226223292-226235792 GCA_020310875.1 Ceratopteris richardii
AATGCTACATTTTTCCCAAAATACAGCCTTCACAAACATGTTTTCCGGGTGCCTCAAATTTGGGCAAAGAGGACACTATTTCACATTTCGGCAGGTGTAGCAAACTAGCAAAATTCATATACCAAAGCGTGCATGCCAAAGCTTTGCATCTGACATAGTCTAAGAATCATGTACTGCACATGCCAAATCATTTAAAGATCTTTCATAGTCTATGAGCTTATATAGCCCATGACATAAAATGCCAGAAGCAATAATCACGTTGCCATTTGACCGATCATGTATTGTACACCTGTCATCAACAAATTTCACAAACAAGCAAAAATCCTGGCTAATGTAGAAACTGATAACAGGTTTTTCTTGATCCGTGGCACAAACAAAGCATCTGACAAAGTGAAAGAACTACCATCAGCAGTAGTCAAAATGATCTTACCAACTCCCATAACAAGATAAGAGGCGTTGTTGGCGCATGTAACAGTATTCACTGTAGGGGGAGGCTTGAGTGAAGAGAAGAAAGTGCCCTGCGAGGTTATATGTTTGGTCGCCCCACTGTCAAAGTACCAAACATCTGAGTCTACTGCAGACATTCACTGCTCATGAGAAGATGGGTTAAAACTGCAAACAATAGTAAACACCCATTCGTCTTCCTGCACAAGATTAGCAGACTCTGTTTTTGGTGTAGAGGCCTCTGCAACAACCATTCCAGCCTCTTTCTTCTTTGCCTCTTTAGCAGCAAGTTTTGGACAGTTCTTTATGATATGATCATTCCCTTTATAGTACTTGCAAAACAATTTCTGCTTTTCTGATTTCTTCTCATCTTTATCTTCCTTCTTCGAATGTGCAGCATTTGCAAATTTCTGCTTACTACTTGAAGAGCTCCATTTTCCTTTGCCCTTCTGACTAGCTAGGAAAGCTTGATCTGCAACACGCATAATGGACCTGTTCTGCCTGGATTGATGCAACAAAACAGAGACTAACTCCTCAAAAGACAAGGCATTTGGATTGCCTTTCATCATGAGCCGTAGAGTAGAAGCAAAACTCTGATATGAATCAGGAAGACCATTCAGAACGGTCTGCACAAGTGAGCTATATGGTATAATCTCATCAGCAGAAATCAACTGTTCCTCCAAGTCTTTGATCTTTGTTAGAAAACTATCCATAGAATCACCTTCATTCATGTGCTCACTCTCCAACTGTTTTCAGAGGTAAGCAACAAGAGCCTCATTCCTAGCTTGGTACAATGTGGTAAGTGTATCCCAAGCATCCTTAGCTGTTCTGCAAGAGCGAATGTGAGGAATAATGGCATGTTTGACAGACAAAGCTATCAATGCATGTGCCTGGGCATCTCTGCCATCCCAACGAATCTGCTCATAGGAATATGCAGAATATCATCATCTTCCACATCTTCTACATCAGCTTCAGTACCTGCTCTTGTAACAGTTGCAGGTGTGATAGGACCTTTCTCAACACCCTGCACAATGTTCCACAGTCCTTTTGCAACCAGTACATGTCGCGTCATATAAGTCCACAGCGGGTAGTTGGTACCATCCAACTTATCCTCAACAACCAACATACGGAATACATCACTAATTTCAGCCATGGCCAGTGACTAAAATACCTTGATGCAAAAAATTGACAGTATCTCAAAAAGTTGAAGAGAACAGCCCAAATGAATTCTACTAGACCTGTAGCAGACTTCGAGATGCTTATATGGGAGAACAGAAACTGCTAAACAAGCGCTGCAATAGCGTATTCAGAGGCCAAAACGAGCTCAGATCCCGATTTCAGCACCACAAAGCAAAGCACTTTTGATCTCGAAAACACGCTGAGTATGCTCACCAAAATTCGTGCGATTTTGAGACTACAACCGAAGGAGTGTCGACGGCGCCCTAGATGAAGCGACGACCTGCTATGATATCAATTGTTGGAGATAAGTTTCTACAAAAGCACGCAAACATCACAAGGAAGGAGAAGAAGATTGGAGCACAACACACAATACTAAATGTATTACTGGAGAATGTACAAAGATAAGTAGCCCATTAGGGCTATAGGCATATATACAAGCGGAGGGAAAAAAACCTCCTAAAGAGGGAAAAAAGTGCCGTGGTGGTCCTAGTGTGTTCACACACATCACTACCTAAATATATCAACATGTTTGTATGTGTGTGTGTATGTATGTATGTATGTATGTACGTATTGATGGGGGAAGTATCTCAACCCCTAAGCAACGACAAAGTGCGAATGACCTCCACAGGTATCCTTCTTTGACCTCTGCACACCACAAATGCTCGTACTCAGACCTTGTGCAGACAACTCCAGTGAGCTTTTGTAGACTTGTAGTAGACGCCAAGGGCTTTCCAACAAATCAAATTTCACTTCAAATGGATGCTTACACAAAGAGAAACAATGTCTACAACATGAGCTAGTTGAATGCTCACAACTGCTAGTCAAGCAAAGACCTCACTTCACTCCAGCAAGCTTTTTCTCACATATTATACAAAGAATGAATCTCAAACTTGAGTCACCTTTAGAGCACTCTAGTAGCTACCCAATGACACCAAAATAATAGCAAATGGATAAATAGAGAAGGAGAACCAGCCCTTACAACAGAGAGGAAAATATTTCCAATAGAGCCTACACACAGAGAGTGTGAAGAGATGGATAGGTATGTGTTGAAGATGAAGAGATGTTGCAAAATCTTTGCTCTACACTAGCCAAATGAACTCTAGGAGTAGATGGTGGGCCCTTTTAGCTTGCCAATGGATGTATTAGACACCCTATGTACCTTGGAAGATCACTCTCAAAAAGATAGATCAAAACAGATAAGTTGGAGTTAGCTCAGAGGTGAAAACTTGCTATTCTTGGTTAATACACCTGTCCAGTGTTTTACATAATTCTCTGAGCACAGCAGCAATTAGATTAATTCCTCTTGGGAAAGGCTAGGTAGCTTAAAGAGCTAACTTTAGAGAGTAATATCATAAAAAATAACAAACCACACACTGAGAATGACTTTTAACAAGTGATGACATCATCCCGATTTTCACGGGCTGCTACAGAAATAGACTAGTGAGTAGAAAAATTAACATAACTCAAGATGTAAGAATCCAATGATCATGAAAATTTGTATGCTTATACTAGACAGTAAGCTGAATTCAACAAGCTTAAAATCACTGAATTTGAATGAGTAAACACTGAGAAATGACTCTGACAAGATGACTGAAAAAGTCGGGTACCTGACAGAGAAGTGAAGATGAACATACCCTGTTGACTTCAAATGAACATAACTGAAGATTCCAACATCCAAATGACATGAAAATTTGTGAGCATATAGTAGCCTTATAGAGCTAACTTTACCAAGTTAAATCACTGAAAATGATGAACCAAGTGCAGAGAAACAATCTCTGCAAGCTGACTGAGAAAAACTGAAGTAATGGCAGTGAGTAGTACACATCACAAGAACATGGAAAGATGAACTCAAATAATCATGAAAATGAAAGTATATTGCTTGTACAATACAATGACTTACTGATACATATGTGTGCCTTGTAATCACACCTTGATATGGCATAAAGCTCAGCTCTTGGAGGTCTTTACATAGGTCTCTCTAACCACGACTAAAACTGCCATCTATTTATAGTTGAGTTTGGGAGGCTAACTTCCCTCAATCACTCTCCAATCAATCAATGATTGATTTGATTCTCTACCTACCACAAATCACGAATTCGTGGCTCCTCTTTCCATTCTTGATCAAGTGGACTCAACCACTTAAGATTCTCTTACTTTTACATTAAGTAAACTCTTCAAAAGTTACAAGAGGTAGTTCACAAGTGAACTTTACATAGTCTTCATTTTAAGGCTTTTTCTATGACTTTGTGGGACTCAAGCCAATACTTAGGCTTGTCATAGACTTGCTCCAACAGCTCCCCCTCAAGCCAAGTATGCTTGAGGTCTTCAATCTTCCAAGATTACCTGCAAACCAATCATAGCCTTGAATTTGCAAAGCTTTGTACCATCCAATGCTTTGGTTAGAATATCTGCACATTGTTGATGAGTGGACACATATGATATTTGAATCTCTTTGCTTAGAACCTTCTCTCGTACATAGTGATAATGAACTTCAATATGTTTAGTCCTTGCATGAAAAATAGGATTAGCAGCCAAATGAATAGAACTCATATTGTCACAAAAAATAGTTGGAGTTCCAAACTCCAATCCAAGATCTTTGAATAATGTCTTCATCCACATAGCTTCTTGTGTAGCTATAGCAAGACCTCTATATTCAGCTTCAGTAGAAGAGAGAGCAACTGTGGGTTGCTTCTTGGATGACCATGAAATAAGCTTTGAACCTGCAAAGGTAAGATAACCTGAAGTGCTCCTTCTATCTTCCTTGGAGCCAGCCCAATCTGCATCAGAAAATAGCTTCAAACCTAAATCAGATACATAAGGATAGTAAAGTCCTTCATTTATGGTTCCTTTGAGATATTTGAGTATCCTTTTGGCAACATCCATATGTGGTTTCCTTGGTGTGTGCATAAATTGGCTTAGCACACTCACACTGTAACATATATCTACTCTTGTCAATGTGGCATAGTTGAGACTACCCACTAGACTTTGATATGATGTGATGTCCTCTATGAGTTCACCTTCATGTGAGCTCAATTTGTGATTAACCTCCATTGGAGTACCTGCAATCTTACAATCTTGCATCTTGAATTTTGCCAACATGTCCTTAATGTACTTTCTTTGAGTGAGAAACAAACCATGATCTTTGTAGACAACTTCCAAACCTAGGAAGTAGGTAAGTGAACCCAAATCACTTATCTTGAACTCTTCTCTCATCTGATCTTTGATCTTCTTCATACCATCTGCATCATTTCCTGTCAATATAATATCATCTACATATACACATAGGTAGATGACCTCGGAATTACTCTTTTTAATAAAGAGTGAAGGATCTGCTTTGCTTGGTTGAAAGCCTTTGTCCTGCAAGAATGAAACAAGCCTGAAATTCCAAGCTCTTGGAGCTTGCTTGAGACCATACAATGCTTTGTTAAGTTTACACACATAATCAGGATAAACTTGATTCTCAAAACCAGGTGGTTGTGCCATATATACCTCTTCTGTTATCCAACCATTCAAAAATGCATTCTTTACATCTAGTTGAAGTATCTTCCAATTCTTGGAAGAGGCAATACTAAGCAAAAACCTAATAGTAGGCATCTTTGCCACAGGAGAGAAAGTCTCCTCATAATCAATTCCCTGAGTTTGTGCAAAGCCTTTTGCCACAAGCCTTGCCTTATACCTGTTAATTGAACCATCAGAATTTTTCTTGAGTTTATAGACCCATCTTGAGCCTATTACCTTCATGGATGAAGTCTTGGGCACCAAATCCCAAGTGTTGTTTTCCTCAAGTGCTTCAATCTCTTCCTTCATTGCATGCTTCCATTCTGTTTTTGCTTTGGCCTCTTCAAATGATGATGGCTCCTCTTGGTTTATGTCCTGTGCTATGTAGATAGAATGTTTAGTTACTAATGAGGTGTCAAACCCATACCTTTCTGGTTTTTTCTTTTCCCTCATAGATCTTCTTAGGCCATGATGTGATGATTCTGCCTCATGTCCAAGTTCCTGCAATTTTGCTTTACCTTTAGACTTCCATGCTTTGATCTTTTCCATCTGACATTCTTCATCATCCTCTGAGGTGTCTTGTTCTTCAATCTTTGATTGTTCTCTACCAAGCTTTGGAAAATCTTCTTCAAGATCATATGGTAAATTGACCTTCCTGCATGAATCTTCATACCATGAATTGTTCTCATCAAAAACTACATCTCTGCTTACCAAGAATCCTTTGTTGGTAGGGTTGTATAACCTATAGCCCTTTTGATTGTTGTCATATCCAATAAATACACACCTTTCTGCTTTTGGATCCATCTTGCCTCTAACCTGTGAAGGAACATGAGCAAAAGCAATACATCCAAAAATTTTACAATGATCTAAACTTGGTCTTCTTCCATTCCAAGCCTCATATGGAGTCATCCCATCAAGGGATTTTGAAGGCAACCTGTTAATCAAGTAAGTGGCTGTAGATACAGCCTCAGCCCATAAGTAATTAGGTAAATGCTTTTCATTTAACATAGACCTTGCAGCTTCAACAATTGTCCTATTCCTCCTTTCTGCCACTCCATTTTGCTCAGGAGTGTACCTTGTAGTTACCTCTCTTTTGATTCCTCTTTCTTGAAGAAAAGAATCAAACTCATGGGAGAAGTATTCTCCCCCTCCATCTGACCTTAGCCTTTTTAGTGATTTACCTGTTTGATTCTCCACAAGAGCCAAATATCTTTTGAAACATGAAAAAACTTCATCTTTGTGTTTCATAAAGAATAGGATAGTCCATCTGCTGCAATCATCAATAAAGGAAACATAATACCTTGATCCTGATATTGAAGCTTCCTTGCTTGGTCCCCATACATCTGTATGAACCAACTCCAAGAGATCTCCATGCATATAACCTTTCTTCATGAATGGTAACCTGTGAGACTTTCCAAATTGACATGCACTGCACTTATAAATCATATGTTGTTTTGACAAATTAGGAAGTCCAAGTACACTTTGGTCCCTGCATATTTGCTTTAATGACCTTTCACCAATATGTGCTAACTTTTTGTGCCATACTTCCAATTCTGTGAGTGTCTTACTACCATAATTAAAGAGAGCAATGTTTCTAGTGTCCTGTAATTCAAATGTGAACAATCTACCTGTCTTTTCACCTTTTGCAATTCTTCTGAATCCTTGACTTGGATCTTCAACAAATGCTCCTGCTTTTGTGAACCTGACTTGCAACCCTTTCTCTACTATCTGCCCAACACTTATCAAATTCTTTGTTATGGTAGGGACATAGAGTACCTTACTGAGTAGGTTGATGTTTCCATCAGGTGCTTTGACATTGCCTATTTTCTCCACAGGATGTTTTGTATCATCTCCTGTTTGTACCTCATGCTTATTCCTTGGATCTTCTAAATCTGATAGGAGTGCCACATTTCCTGCCACATGATTTGAACAACCTGAATCTATGTAGAAAACATGCTCATCAGATTTACCTTGTGGCATAGCCATGTTCATGATCAATAATGAATCCTCTTTGTTTGAGTCTTCTGTGTAGTTATTGTAGTCTCTCCTTCCTTTGTAGCCTCCTTGATAGTTTGAATGATTGTAGTTGTTGTAGTTGCCATGGTAGTTGTTGAACCTTCCTCTTGAGTAGCCATAACTTCCTCTATTGTATCCTCTGCCTCTTTGATTCCTGGAATTCCTAAAGCAATTTTCAGTTGTATGATTAGTTAATCCACAAATAGAACATGAGTTGGAGTCTTGGGATCTCCCCCTGCCTTGTCTACCTCCTCTTCCTCTACCTCTGCCATGTCTTCCTCTACCTGCATAGTTAGCTTGATATGTACCTGCTTCATCATCCACTTTCTTTGCCTTTCCTTTGTTATCTTTAGACTTGCTTTTATCCGTGTATAAAGCTGAAGATTGATTACCTTTAGAGCTTTCTCCATTTTTGATAAGCTTTGCCTCTTGAGTAAGTAATTGTCCAATGAGTGTGTTGAAATCAGGTACATGCATGTCCATGTACAAATCCATAGCTGTGGTGAATGCTTCCCACTTGTCATCTGCCTTCAAGCCATTGATGACCTGCCTTACAATTTGCTCTTCATCTATTACCTCTCCAATGCTTCCCAACTGATCTGCTAT
Source organism: Ceratopteris richardii (assembly GCA_020310875.1). Classification (NCBI taxonomy): domain Eukaryota; kingdom Viridiplantae; phylum Streptophyta; class Polypodiopsida; order Polypodiales; family Pteridaceae; genus Ceratopteris; species Ceratopteris richardii. The sequence continues at coordinate 226,231,036 of CM035408.1, forward strand.
GTCCTTGAGCTTTGTGACAAAATCAGTCACATTTTGTTTGGGAGCCTTCTTGAGAGTTGTGAAATCCAGCCATAGTTGATGCTTCCTAGCTTTAGTACTTGAAGCAAAGAAAGCTTCAAGTGCATCCCACACTTCCTGAGATGTCTTACAACTTCTAATGTGAGGCAACAAAAAATCTGAGATAGAGTTGAGGAGATAAGACCTTGCAAGTGCATCCTTGGAGCACCATGTGCTCAATCTTTCTTGCTCTTCTTGTGTTGGTTGACTTTTGTTCCTAAAACTTGGCATAACTTCATCTCCAGCCACATAACCATATAAACTTCTACCTTGGAGATAAGCTTCCATTCTTAATGACCAAGCTGAGTAGTTACCTCTGTCCAATTTGTCAATTGATGAAGGAAATCCATCTGCCATGTTGTCCAACCTTGCTCTGATACCACTGTGAGAGATGGATAGGTATGTGTTGAAGATGAAGAGGTGTTGCAAAATCTTTGCTCTACACTAGCCAAATGAACTCCAGGAGTAGATGGTGGGCCCTTTTAGCTTGCCAATGGATGTATTAGACACCCTATGTACCTTGGAAGATCACTCTCAAAAAGATAGATCAAAACAGATAAGTTGGAGTTAGCTCAGAGGTGAAAACTTGCTATTCTTGGTTAATACACCTGTCCAGTGTTTTACATAATTCTCTGAGCACAGCAGCAATTAGATTAATTCCTCTTGGGAAAGGCTAGGTAGCTTAAAGAGCTAACTTTAGAGAGTAATATCATCAAAAATAACAAACCACACACTGAGAATGACTTTTAACAAGTGATGACATCATCCCGATTTTCACGGGCTGCTACAGAAATAGACCAGTGAGTAGAAAAATTAACATAACTCAAGATGTAAGAATCCAATGATCATGAAAATTTGTATGCTTATACTAGACAGTAAGCTGAATTCAACAATTTTGAAATCACTGAATTTAAATGAGTAAACACTGAGAAATGACTCTGACAAGATGACTGAAAAAGTCGGGTACCTTGACAGAGAAGTGAAGATGAACATACCCTGTTGACTTCAAATGAACATAACTGAAGATTCCAACATCCAAATGACATGAAAATTTGTGAGCATACAGTAGCCTTATAGAGCTAACTTTACCAAGTTAAATCACTGAAAATGATGAACCAAGTGCAGAGAAATAATCTCTGCAAGCTGACTGAGAAAAACTGAAGTAATGGCAGTGAGTAGTACACATCACAAGAACATGGAAAGATGAACTCAAATAATCATGAAAATGAAAGTATATTGCTTGTACAATACAATGACTTACTGATACATATGTGTGCCTTGTAATCACACCTTGATATGGCATAAAGCTCAGCTCTTGGAGGTCTTTACATAGGTCTCTCTAACCACGACTAAAACTGCCATCTATTTATAGTTGAGTTTGGGAGGCTAACTTCCCTCAATCACTCTCCAATCAATCAATGATTGATTTGATTCTCTACCTACCACAAATCACGAATTCGTGGCTCCTCTTTCCATTCTTGATCAAGTGGACTCAACCACTTAAGATTCTCTTACTTTTACATTAAGTAAACTCTTCAAAAGTTACAAGAGGTAGTTCACAAGTGAACTTTACATAGTCTTCATTTTAAGGCTTTTTCTATGACTTTGTGGGACTCAAGCCAATACTTAGGCTTGTCATAGACTTGCTCCAACAGAGAGAGATATCAATCACACAACTTCACTAAATTGAATGTTGCTCCCAGACTACTCAGAGAATGCTCCAGAGAATTTGTGAGCATAAAATAGACTTTAATAGCTATACAATGAGACATGAATTACATCAAATGGATACAATATGAGGGAGAACAAATGCTAACAACTCAGGGGTAGAGAGTTGCAACACTGCCTACGCACACACATAGATATGCCTACTAAAATAAAACAAAAAAGCAAGCAAGGGGCTAGCTTAAGCAAGGGGCTTGCTTATCACAACTCCAGAACTTATTGCTCACTTTACATGAGCTAATAATCCAAGAAGATGGCCCAAAAGAAGTCGGGATACATGCTCCTTTTATAGTGAGAAGTGTGCCCAAAATCTAAGAACTACCTTTCCAAATCAGCCTCCTAACTTGGAGGACTTAGTTGAGATGACTTGGGGAGTGGTTGAGTGACTTTTCTTGATGGAATCTCGTGGTTATTGGCTTCCTTTGATTGCTCCACATGTCCATAAAAGATTCCCCACGAATTTGTAGCTTTAAGCTTGACTTTTAACACTCCCCCTCAAGCTTCAATTCTTCTTCCTCATCCAAGCTCCTTCATGTTGATGCATTGCTTGAATTTTGAAATCTTTATCCCATGCAAAGCCTTTGTAAACATGTCGGCAACTTGGTCCTTGGTACCAATATGATGTACTGAAACTTCCTTGGATATCACCTTTTCCCTTATGAAGTGATAGTGCACTTCAATATGCTTGGTTCTAGCATGATAGATAGGATTCGATGCTAGATGAATGCTACTCATGTTGTCACAAAAAATTGGATATGTGTCAACCTGCAAATTAAGCTCCATAAATAACTTCTTAATCCACATTATCTCACATGTGGCTTGAGCCAAAGCTCTATACTCAGCCTCGATGGAAGATAATGCCACCGTGGGTTGCTTCTTTGAAATCCATGAGATGATCTTGCTACCTAGCATGACTAGGTAACCACTTGTACTTCTTCTATCCTCCTTGGAACCGGCCCAATCTGCATCAGAATAAGCTTTGACCTGCATATCATCATCAAATGAATAGAACAATCCTTCATTTATAGTGGCCTTGAGATATCGTAACATTCTTCTTGCAGCTTGCAAGTGTGTAGTCCTTGGACTATGCATAAATTGTGATAACACTCCAACTCCATATGCTATGTCAGGCCTAGTTATTGTGGCATAATTGAAAGAGCCTACAATAGATCGATACAAAGTTACATCCTCTAATGGCTCTCCATCAATGGAGCTTAGCTTTACATTAACTTCCATGGGATTTGAAATAGGCTTGCAATGTAGCATCCCAAACCTCTCAAGTAGGTCTAGAATATACTTCCTTTGTATGAGCATAATACCTTCTTCTTTGAATACAACTTCAATGCCAAGAAAATACTTAAGGTCTCCAAGATCAGATATCCTAAACTCCTTTCCAAGCTTTGCCTTGATCTCTTGAATGCCCTTTGTATCATTATCTGTAATGATAAGATCATCTACATACACACACATGTAGACTACAAGTTCTCCTCTTTGTTTGATGAAGAGAGATGGATCCGCCTTGCATTGATTGTAACCACATTTGATCAAATAGTCCACCAATCTTTGGTTCCAAGCCCTTGGAGCTTGCTTTAGGCCATAAAGTGCCTTCTTCAACCTACAAACATGATGTGGAAACTCTTTATGGACAAAACCTAGTGGTTTCTCCATGTATACCTCTTCTTCCAAGTCTCCATTGAGAAAGGCATTCTTGATATCCAATTGGAAAAGCTTCCATCCTTTGCTAGCAGCCATGTTTGATTTTCCTCAAGTGCGTCGATCTCTTCTTGCATTGCCTCTTTCCATTCAGTGTACCTGCTTGCATCTTCATAGCAATCGGGCTCATGATCTTCTACTACTTTGTTCATATATGCATAATGCGTTGCCATGTATGAATCATAAGTAAACCTTTGAGTTGGATACTTAAATCTAGAAAACTTCCTTTCTTCACCTTTTGGAGGAATAAACCTCCTTTGCCTTGGGAACTTGATCTCTTTCTTTGACGTGGCTTCTTTCTCCATCATGTGTCCCTCATCATCTTCAACTTCATTACCTTCTTCATCCAACTCCACCAATGTTGCTTTGCCTTTGTTTATTGATTGTGCTTCATAGCTTGATGAAGATCTCCCCCTCCATGGTGAGTTCATGCTTGAACTATCTTCATTGATGGAACACCTTGGGCCGCTTAGCTCTAGGTCGATTTGTTCTTCGTCATGTCCATGCTTTTCTTCTTCATAGTCCTGCATACAATCATACTTCTTATACCAAGGGAGTAGCTCATCAAATGCTACATCCCTTGATATCCTCAAGTCCTTTGTGTTTGGGTTGAAGCACCTGTAACCTTTATGATCATTTGAATATCCTAGAAACACACACTTTTCTGCCTTTGGTTGTAGCTTGTGCCTCAATTCACTTGGCACATGTACATAACAAGTACATCCAAATATCTTCAAGTGGGAAAGATCAGGTTTCTTACCATAATAGGCTTGGTATGGTGTCAAGCCATGGATCCCTGAGGTAGGAGCCCTATTCATTAGATACACAGCGGTATTTGTTGCATCACTCCAAAACATGTTAGGTACATTCATCTCATTAAGCATTGCTCTAGCGATCTCGACAATGTATCTATTCTTTCTCTCTGCTACTCCATTTTGTTGGGGTGTGTACCTGCATGTTACTTGCCTCTTGATGCCTTGATCCATTATAAAATCAGAAAACACATTGGAGAAATATTCTCCCCCTCCATCGGACCTTAGCTTCTTGATATATGTACCTGTTTCCTTCTCTACCATTGCCTTGAATGCTTTGAAACATGTAAACACATCTGATTTGTTTTTGATGAAATAAACCCAAACCATCCTTGTGCAATCATCTATAAAAGTGACAAAGTACTTGTTACCTCCAATGGATTGCTCTTTGGTTGGACCCCACACATCTGTATGTATCAACTCCAATGGATGTTGGCTTATGTAGCCACT
>CM035408.1:226245792-226248292 GCA_020310875.1 Ceratopteris richardii
ATGGCATATCTATGGCCATTATTGTGTATCAGATTGGAGAATCATTCAAGAAGTGCTTGAAGTGCTTTTACTTTTGTTATCTTGTGTTCTCAATAATGCAACACAGTAACGTGAGGCTCTAGCACTAATCTGTCCATATTGACCTCCTTTAAATATGCGGATGCATACATGGCTCACTCGGCTCACACAGGACTCTTCAAACACCAACAAATTCGTGCAATGGTTTTTGGAGTTCTTCGGATCTTACGTCAATGCAACATTTCTATAATGTTTTAAGTACCATAGTTTGTCTCCCCATGGGTTGAAGTTACGTGATATGTAAGGTTCCAAAATGAAGTTTTGATAAATATTTTTTCTTTCTTTCACCGAGTGCATGGAGCATGCTCATAACAGTAATGGATTTGAAATGCTAAATGATTTGTGTAATTGTTTGCTCTACAATGACTTTATCCATTTTAACAATATACGTGAAAGATATCATCGTCTTGTGGTGAAAACTCTTTGGGGACCACTTGAAGACATGCTGAGCATTCAGTGTGCTATGTTATGAAGCACATTTGGGACAGAACTCTACGTATTTCGGATATCGGGCTATTATGCTCTTTTGCTTTAATAATTGCACGTGGAGAGCATTGTTGCTCCAAATGTCAAAAAGCTTGGACTTTGCATGGGGTGTGTCACTACCCCTGTTATGCTATATCTTGCAGATTATTTTACTGATGTGGAAGACTTTGTAAAAATTCAAGCAAAAGTCGCATGCTCCAGCCCGCCTACAAGACTCCCACATTTGAGTGTTTTGGTATATTTCAGACGTGCAGTCGACATAAATCATGATGGGGGGCTATCTTTTTGTTCTGAATCGCTACATATTGTTCTTAAAATGGTTGGGTTGATGGGTGGGTTGACACAAGTAAGTGCATGATGCTTCAAGGACATAGCATATGATTTTCACTCATCATGCTCTTTCTATACACTTTCTAGGTGGAAATCCAAGTGTCGTTCCTCTACTTGCCTTCCATTTTCATTATCAATCTACATGGCTCATCTGTGATGCCATCTGGTTCTTCTTTGTGATAGTCTTGCTTGCATGCAGCTCTATGGGCCTTGACATTGCTCCCTTATGAACCATTTTGGGTGACACAATTTCTCCTCTTTTTCCTCAGAAAAATTGTAGCCTCGTTGGGGACATTCATGGTGATTGCTATCAAGGTGTAGAAAGGATACAAATCTAGAAATGTATCACACGTAGTCTTGCAGTTTTGCCTATAGATATGTCAATTTTGCACCCACATGAGAAAATGATGTCTTGAAATCTCTATCCTATACTTGTTTTTTTAGTACACAACATGTTGGGGGACTAATCATGGATTGCAGCGCTTTGCATAATGCAATGGATGTTTGATTGTCTCATTGCGAACATCTTTTTTTTTTTTGAATCATCATATGAGTTTCAAAGAAGACTTCTTTTTTATGCTGGATAAAATGCCATTGTATGTGTGATTTAGCTTCTCAGGTTGAAACTCAAAAGTACTCTGGCTCGCCCTATGGTTTTTGTATTGACAGTCAGTCTCCATACTGACTATTGTGATTCTCAGAAAATTGGATATATGAGCACAAACAACAATAGGGCATGTTGCTGGAAGGACACAATGGACTTGAAAAAACTCTAGAGATATTCGAGAGGGACGTTGCCTACAGTTTGGGTTGTATTTCATGTTGTTCCCAGAATGGTTGCAATTGTTGATGCTCTCATTGGTTGTAATGAGTCGGCTTCCCTATCTATTGCTGTTGAACTTGGGTGCCTAAATATGAATTAATTGTTGGGTTCATGATGCTAGTTTCTTATGACATCAACTGATAGGCATGCTCCTTCATGATTCTCAATGGATATGTATGCCATTGGTATTAACTGAAATTGCAAGTAGACAGAACCTTGAGTGGGTTGAGATTGTGAACACTTCCTGAGCCATGCTAAGGAAATATTAGCACATATTTTTTTAATGATTCTGCATTTGAGAAGGGACCCATCCTTGAGGCCGCTGGTCCTTTGATGATATGTGAATATGCTATCCCATTTTTTATCACTCCATCAGTATGATAGATGCATATTTTGGTATGTTTGTTTGAGCCTTGATGGTCAAACTTCTGCTGCAGGTTGAATGTTGTATAATGTATGGAACACGGTTCATGCCTCTTTGTAGATATGTTTGATGCAGGGATTGCTCTCATAAATGTTGCGTATGCTACCGCCAGCTTGATTTGGATGCGTTGAAGCTTGGATTGAGTATGGTGGGGGGTTCAATTAAGGATTGCATTCACAACCTCTACAAACACTTTGAGCCTATAATCGACTTTGTAATTTGTTGTGAACCCGGATGCATGGAAAAAATAAATTTTTTGCATGTTTTAGAAGCGACTGCTTCTGACCGAGGAGACGTGATTGTGCAACTGACCCACTTTGGAAGGTAGTATCCACACCCCCTGACGCCATATAGTACTC
>CM035408.1:226253292-226325792 GCA_020310875.1 Ceratopteris richardii
GGGCCTTTGGGGGTTGATTAGTGGAAGTGAACCAAGACCTAGGTTGGATGAGAATCCAACCAATGACCAGAGAAGGGCCTTTAGGGAATGGAATGAAAGAGACAAGAGGGTTATCTTTATTCTTTACCAACACATTAGCAATAGCATGATCGGCCATATCCAAGACTTGGATTCAAGCATGAAGGTATGGGAGACACTTGAAAGGCTTTATTCAACAAGCACCAAAGCAAGGAAGATCCAGCTCAAGAATGAGCTCAACAACCTTAGGAAGAGCTCAAGGAGTAGCATAAATGACTACATACTTAAGGTCAAGGAGTTATCATATGCATTGGGATCCATTGGAAGCCACGTAGATGATGACGATCTTGTGGCTTATACTCTCAATGGTTTGAGAGATGATGAGAAGTGGAAACCCTTTACCACTTCAGTTTATGTAAGGGATAATCTTCCCGATTTTGAGCAATTGGTTGCTCTCATGGTCACCGAAGAAATGAACATAGGTGGAAGTTCAACTAAAAGCAAGGATGCACAAGTTTTCTATGCAGGTAATCAAAGGGGCAAAGGAAGACAAGGACAAGGAAGGGGCAAATGAAGGTTTGGAGGAAGGCAAGGCCACTCAAGCAATCAAGGACATGACCAAGGCACCTCATCACAAAGAGGGAGAGGAAGAACAAGAGGAAGAGGAGGACGACATCAACAAAACAGGAATCAAGATGGCGAAGGATGTTACATATGTGGCAAGTTTGGCCACTATGCTAGAGATTGCTACCAAGGAGGAAACCAAAGGAGCTATAATCAAGGTTCTTCATACAAAGGCCAAGGTAATTATGCTTCTACAAGTTCAGAAAATGACAATCTCTTGATGATGCACATGAATTGGAATTCAAGCAAAGTAGATAACACTTGGTATATTGATAGTGGATGTAGCAACCATATGAGTTGCAATGCTTCTTGGTTTACTAATCTACATGTTCCCAAAGGTAAAGGACATGTAGAAACAGGTGATGATACAGCCCATGAGATCTCCCATGTTGGAGATGTATAAGCTTTGGATGACAAGGAGGAAGGAAGATGTCTCAAGGATGTCTTGCATGTACCTACTATCACAAAGAACTTGGTGTCTGTTGGGCAAATGGTTGAAAGAGGCTATCAAGTAAGTTTCAACAAAGGTGGATGCTTTGTGGAGAACCCTAAGCAAGGTTACAAGGTCATAGCAAGAGGAAAGATGCAAGGGAGACTCTGCACTTTGGAGGTAAATTCTCATTCCATTCAACATGTCTACTTTACATATGGAAACAAGAGGATTTCGGAGTTGGACTTGTGGCACAAGAGGATAGGTCACATCAACATACAAAGAATGAAGGAAATGCAATTCAAGAGGCTGGTTGAAGGTCTTCCCAACTTCCAAGGACAAGGCATGAAGCATTTATGTGAATCTTGTCAACTAGGGAAGCAAGCGAGACTTCCATTCAAGAAGAGTGGCTACATAAGCCAACATCCATTGGAGTTGATACATACAGATGTGTGGGGGCCTTCCAAAGAGCAATCCATTGGAGGTAACAAGTACTTTGTCACTTTTATAGATGATTGCACAAGGATGGTTTGGGTTTATTTCATAAAAAACAAATCATATGTGTTTACATGTTTCAAAGCATTCAAGGCAATGGTAGAGAAGGAAACAGGTACATATATCAAGAAGCTAAGGTCCGATGGAGGGGGAGAATATTTCTCCAATGAGTTTTCAGATTTTTTAATGGATCAAGGCATCAAGAGGCAAGTAACATGCAGGTACACACCCCAACAAAATGGAGTCGCAGAGAGAAAGAATAGATACATTGCCGAGATCGCTAGAGCAATGCTTAATGAGATGAATGTACCTAACATGTTTTGGAGTGATGCAGCAAATACCACCGTGTATCTAATGAATAGGGCTCCTACCTCAAGGATCCATGGCTTGACACCATATCAAGCCTATTATGGTAAGAAACTTGATCTTCCCACTTGAAGATATTTGGATGTACTTGTTATGTACATGTGCCAAGTGAATTGAGGCACAAGCTACAACCAAAGGCAGAAAAGTGTGTGTTTCTAGGATATTCAAATGATCATAAAGGTTACAGGTGCTTCAACCCAAACACAAAGGACTTGAGGATATCAAGGGATGTAGCATTTGATGAGCTACTCCCTTGGTATAAGAAGTATGATTGTTTGCAGGACTATGAAGAAGAAAAGCATGGGCATGATGAAGAACAAATCGACCTAAAGCTAAGCGGCCCAAGATGTTCCATCAATGAAGATAGTTCAAGCATGAACTCACCATGGAGGGGGAGATCTTCATCAAGCTATGAAGCACAATCAATCAACAAAGTCAAAACAACATTGGTGGAGTTGGATGAAGAAGGTAATGAAGTTGAAGATGATGAAGGACACATGATGGAGAAAGAAGCCACGTCAAAGAAAGAGATCAAGTTCCCAAGGCAAAGGAGGTTTATTCCTCCAAAAGGTGAAAAAAGGAAGTCTTCTAGAGTTAAGTATCCAGCTCAAAGGTTTACTTATGATTCATACATGGCAACACATTATGCATATATGAACAAAGTAGTAGAAGATCTTGAGCCCGATTGCTATGAAGATGCAAGCAGGTACACCGAATGGAAAGAGGCAATGCAAGAAGAGATCGACGCACTTGAGGAAAATCAAACATGGACTCTAGTGCCCAAGAAGGAGAACATGAAGGTAATAGGTAATAAGTGGGTGTATAAAGTAAAGAGGAATTCAGATGGATCTATTTCTAGGTTCAAAGCAAGATTGGTGGCCAAGGGTTTTGCACAAACCTATGGAGTGGACTTTGAAGAGACATTCAGCCCCGTGGCAAAGATGAGCACCATTAGGACACTCATTGCAATGGCTGCTAGCAAAGGATGGAAGCTTTTCCAATTGGATATCAAGAATGCCTTTCTCAATGGAGACTTGGAAGAAGAGGTATACATGGAGCAACCACTAGGTTTTGTTCATAAAGAGTTTCCACATCATGTTTGTAGGTTGAAGAAGGCACTTTATGGCCTAAAGAAATCTCCAAGGGCTTGGAAGGCGGATCCATCTCTCTTCATCAAACAAAGAGGAGAACTTGTAGTCTACATGTGTGTGTATGTAGATGATCTTATCATTACAGGTAATGATACAAAGGGCATTGAGGAGATCAAGGCAAAGCTTGGAAAGGAGTTTAGGATATCTGATCTTGGAGATCTTAGGTATTTTCTTGGCATTGAAGTTGTATACAAAGAAGAAGGTATTATGCTCATACAAAGGAAGTATATTCTAGACCTACTTGAGAGGTTTGGGATGCTACATTGCAAGCCTATTTCAAATCCCATGGAAGTTAATGTAAAGCTAAGCTCCATTGATGGAGAGCCATTAGAGGATGTAACTTTTTATCACTCTATTGTAGGCTCTTTCAATTATGCCACAATAACTAGGCCTGACATAGCATATGGAGTTGGAGTGTTATCACAATTTATGCATAGTCCAAGGACTACACACTTGCAAGCTGCAAGAAGAATGTTACGATATCTCAAGGCCACTATAAATGAAGGATTGTTCTATTCATTTGATGATGATATGCAGGTCAAAGCTTATTCTGATGCAGATTGGGCCGGTTCCAAGGAGGATAGAAGAAGTACAAGTGGTTACCTAGTCATGCTAGGTAGCAAGATCATCTCATGGATTTCAAAGAAGCAACCCACGGTGGCATTATCTTCCACCGAGGATGATTATAGAGCTTTGGCTCAAGTCACATGTGAGCTAATGTGGATTAAGAAGTTATTTATGGAGCTTAATTTGCAGGTTGACACATATCCAAATTTTTGTGACAATATGAGTAGCATTCATCTAGCATCGAATCCTGTCTATCATGCTAGAACCAAGCATATTGAAGTGCACTATCACTTCATAAGGGAAAAGGTGATATCCAAGGAAGTTTCAGTACATCATATTGGTACCAAGGACCAAGTTGCCGACATGTTTACAAAGGCTTTGGATGGAATGAAGATTTCAAAATTCAAGCAAAGCATCAACATGAAGGAGCTTGGATGCGGATGAAGAATTGAAGCTTGAGGGGGAGTGTTAAAAGTCAAGCATCAAGCTACAAATTCGTGGGGAATCTTTTATGGACATGTGGAGCAATCGAAGGAAGCCAAAAGCCACGAGATTCCATCAAGAAAAGTCACTCAACCACTCCCCAATTCATCTCAACTAAATCCTCCAAGTTAGGAGGCTGATTTGGAAAGGTAGTTCCTAGATTTTAGGGGCACACTTCTCACTATAAAAGGAGCATGTATCCCGACTTCTTTTGGGCCATCTTCTTGGATTTTTAGCTCATGTAAAGTGATCACTAAGTGCTGGAGTTGTGATAAGCAAGCCCCTTGCTTAAGCTAGCCCCTTGCTTGCTTATTTGTTTTCTTTTAGTAGGCATATCTATGTGTGTGCGGAGGCAGTGTTGCAACTCTCTACCCCTGAGTTGTTAGCATTGGTTCTCCCTCATATTGTATCCATTTGATGTAATTCTTGTCTCATTGGATAGCTATTAGAGTCTATTTTATACTCACAAATTCTCTGGAGCATTCTCTGAGTAATCGGGGAGCAACATTCATTTTAGTGAAGTTGTGTGATTGATATCTCTCTCTGTGTGTGGGCTATATTGAAAATATTTTGCTCTCTGTTGTAAGGGCTGGTTCTCCTTCTCTATTTATCCATTTGCTATGATTTCTGTGTCATTGGGTAGCTAGTAGAGTGTTCTAAAGTTGACCCAAGCTTGAGATGCATTCTCAGTATAATCTCTGAGAAATGCTTGCTGGAGTGAAGTGAGGTCTCTGCTTGACTAGCAGTTGTGAGCATTCAACTAGCTCATGTTGTAGACATTGTTTCTCTTTGTGTAAGCATCCATTTGAAGTAAAATTTGTTTTGTTGGAAAGCTCTTGGTGTCTACTACAGGTGTACAAAAGCTCACTGGAGTTCTCTGCATAAACTCTGAGTAAGAGCACTTTTGGTGTGCAGAGGTCAAAGAAGGATACCTGTGGAGGTCATTCGCGCTTCGTCATTGCTTAGGGGTTGAGATACTTCCTCCATCATGTGTGTGTGTGTGTGCGCGCGTGTGTGTGTGTGTGGGGGGGATATATATATATATATATACATATAGAGAGAGAAAGAGAGATTTATACATACATACATACACACACATACAAACATACATACATACATCTCTCTCTCTCTCTCTCTCTATATATATATATATATATATATATATATATATATATATATATATATATAGAGAGAGAGAGAGAGAGAGAGAAGGAAATGAAATTAATAAAGCTTTTCGTTACTCGTTTTTGTGGAATCACAGGTTGGGAAATGGACGTGTGTGTGTGGTTGAAACTCATTAGACTTCATATGTGACATTCACTATTAAAAAGTTCATCTACGATAGGTTGATCTCTTCTATTGTATATGCATTCCTAGGTTTGTACAATGGAGTGTCCAAAATTTCAAGCAAGAAGAACTCTGTTTTGCTTATAAATTGACGAAGTTTCAAGCAAAAAGAGAACTTTTTTGTTTGTATAATTCGAAATTGGTTACCTTTTGATATGTGCTATAGTATTGGAAATCTCCAAAGGATCTAGTCATTTTTAATATCCAAGGGTAATTTAGGAAAAAAATGGGCGACAAGTTGTGAATAAAGTTTTCAATGACTTTCATCTCATAAGTGGTAGAAATCGTTGTCAACATGGTTTCTTTCTAGATAAGTGACATAGCTTCTAAACACCTTTTTGAACAAAACGAATGTTGGCAATGATGGGAAGCCCAATTAACACAAATTCCTTTGTATGAACGGGAAGTTCAATCGACATAATTCCTTTGTGGATTCATACAAAACGGTGGCAACAACAAATTCCCATCAAGTTCCAAAGTTGCTAATATTGATTGGTTGTTTCCAACATTAAGATGCAGCAAACCTGCAAAATTTAGTGGTGGCTTGGCACCTCGGAATGAAATCAATCAAGGCAGAACTTGAGAGATCAATTGCAGCCATTATTTTTTTATAGAATGTTTTTCACACTCACACACACACACACACACACACACACACACACATATATATATATATATATATATATATATATATATATATATATATATATATATATATATATATATATATATATATATATATATATGAGTTCAATTCTACCTTGTGTGAATATGATGGGTGGAGGAAACAATGTAGTACAACAAAGAATTCCAATAAACATTGTGTATCTTCTCAACTCCCGAATCACTGCCACATAGATTTTAGAAGCTATATGTAGACGCACTCGCTAGTGGTAAATAAATGGGTCTAGATGGTCTTACCAATGAGTTAGGCAAGCATTTCACAAAAGACTTAGTTAAACCCCTGCTTATGGTTTGACAGGAGGCCTTATGCTTCAACGCTCTCCCTGACTTTCTCAATGAAGGGGTGATTGTTGAGGGTTCCAGAGGTTCAACACAACATCCAAGTAAAGAACAAATCAGAAATTGCTCATTTCCCATTTGCACTGATCTTCTTTCACAGAGATCCCACCGAAAACGTCACCGAAAGTTCACCGGAAATTCACCGAACTTCTCTATTCCGGTAACTTTTATCGGTTCAGCATTTCACAGTCACATTTCAAATTCCACATTTCTAAGTGTAACAGCATCTTACACACTCACAGACACATGAATTTCAATGCGCTTCTATGCAGATAGTTTAAAACTCTCTATTGAATTTACGGGAAATAGAAGATTACAAACAGGGAACTTTATCTTGCAGACATTTGTTGTTCTTTCTTTGATAAGCTTGACACCGCAAATTACAGTATTGCAAATAATAGAACTTCATAGTTAGAGTTTGATTACACCGCAAGGTTTCATCACTAGCATGTCTGTGTAATGGTTTCTGCAGAATCTGTTCGAAGTCTTCTAAAATTCCGGTTAAGAAAACTTCTCTTTCTTACAGTTGTTGTGCTCTTTCTTCTGGTAACTTCTTCTCTTTTCGATCTATCGCCCTCTTCCTTCTGGTCACTTCTCCCCTACGGTTGTCGCACGCTTTCCTTTTGTTGTAACTTCTTTCCTTCACGTGTCCTTTTTAATCTCAACATAGCCGTCTTTTTCTTTTTATTTTTATTTTATTTTTTCAGATTTCCCTCCCTTCAACACCTGGCACAGACCGGTGGGTAATTTTGTTAAAATTAGACTCGAATTTAACAATCCCTTGATCATATAAAATTATCTCCCATGATTGTTTGGAAATATGCACTTCTTCCACTTTAATCTTCCAATTCTGCAAACTATTGACATCCTCCTCTACACCATCCTCCTTTTCCTGAAAGTCTGCATCAAATATGTCCACCTTTTCTTCTAGTTTCCTTTGCAACAACTGTTCCCACAATTCCTTAATTATCTATGTTTGCTCTTCAATCTACTTCTCTTGCTTTGAAATTATACATACTAAATCTTTTTCATGCTTTGAAACAAAGAATGTCTACACCTGCTCATACTGAAGCTTAAACATACCGAGCCAACGACTTTGGAAAACATTCCAAATGTCCTTAACATACTTATGCAGTTGCTGCTTCAATAATCCTATATCTGACCTCGTCATTAATGTAGCATCTAACTAATATCTGCTTTTCTAATTCCTGCAAAACTTGTATTCTCGAATGAAGAATCACTTGTTCCTCCTGTAAAGTAGCATTTAATACTGAAAAATCCATCATCTCTTTTTGAATTTGCACTTGCACAGACTTCTGCCATTCTTCAAATTCATGCATAGACTTCTTTGTACTAGACAATTCTATCACATATTGCATCTTATCATTATGCAATTCCTCCAACATACATACCTTCTTATCCAATGCTTCCTGAAGTGTTTTAGTCTTCTCCTGTAAAGACTGATAATCATCGATATTAACAAGTATTTTTGTTTGCTCATGCCAAGACAATCTTTCCTCTTGAAAAACTAAGAAATAAAAAATTTCCTGCAACCTCTTCTTCATTCCTGATACATCATAATCTGAAATGTTAACATCCTTCGAAATTTTCTCACCTACTGCTTGTAGCTGTTCCTCCCTTCTTCTCTTTCTAGACAACTTAAAAACTGTTCCGAATGCTTTTCAGCTCCTCAACACCATCTGGCACCTGCAACAAAATAACTTCCTGTACCCCTACTTCTCGTACATCAGGTTGAACCGTCAGACTAACCGGTTTCAGCTCTTGTGCAATATACCCGGCTCGAAGAAGATCTTCAGACGTCTCTGAAGGTCTATCCATTACTTCTTTCGCTGCTAGCTGTGCATGCTCTCGACTCATCACTTGATGACCACGAACATTTATCTCCTTTGGCCACACTATCTTCTGACCTTCGACTAGCTGCACGAACTCGAATAATGCGGCTAAATATGCTGATAGCCTACTCTTTGACTGCGTTTTACGCCTATCACCAACAAAGATCTCACTATGTAGGTGATCATACACCCAATGAGCCCAACTTACTTTTCCACTTGCCTCTACATAAGCCACACGTGCGAAATTCTCCCTGGACATAGAATCATATTTAATGATAAAACATAATCTTTCCAAATACCATTTTAGTTGCTCCCTTCGAACATAGCTTGCGTTCTTCATCATATAGTACTATCGTCTTCCTTCGTTGGGTCCAAAGTCTTTCTTCAAAGCCTCCTCCAAACATTTTGGGATGACTACATCATCATATATGGGCAATTGAAATAATTCTGCAACTAATTCTGGTGAAAATTTTACCTGAAGTGCTAACTGACCCTTCGTTTTCCGAATGATTTCCAGCTGGCTATTTGCATTATAATTGCATCTCCAGCGCTCCCATGGCAATGTAGCGAACTGAAATAACCCAATCCTTCTGAGCCAATTCTCATTCAGAGCAGACTGTGTATCAACTTCCACTTTAAAGTCTGTGAATGACTCCATAAGCGTTTGCACACTCTTAGTCGTTGCAGATGGCGTTGATATTTCATCTTCATCCTCCTGTAACGAACTATCAATCTCCTCCGTTGTGGTTTCTTCCTTTCGCACTACAACTTCTCTCTTTCTCATACACCCTCTCATGACTCCTGATTCAGGCACTAATACAGAACACACAGGACAAAGTATTATCCTGAAAGCCATTAAGTAGAACTGAAAATATTCATTCCACAAGTGCGAATGTTTGAAGTGCCACTTACTGCAATGATGAACGTACTTACGCACGTAACACTTCCTACGACTCAATAATATTGTAGTATGGATTATCATAAATATCATCAACAATCGATTGCCCCACATATCAATAACCCACTTTACAAATCTTCTACTAGTGCCAGAAGAATCATGGAATAGAACACTCATGCATACTTCAAGAATACGAAATTGATATTTAAATTCCTCAATACTACATTTTATAATGCAAAAACTTCCAACCATACAATCCCGACAAATTGTACTTTGCAAGATAATCATTGGTCGAATACCAGCTTTCTTCTCATATTCCCCTCGATGCCTCTGCTTCTTATAGATCTGCTGACTCGTAATACGAAGTATACTTATTTCCAACATCTCATTACTTGCAGACCCGAAATATTCCGTAGTTTGTTCACCCTGATTCAGCAATGCTTCATTATCCATCATTGGCCCTGGACTAACCCCTAGCTCACTGTTGAACTGCAACTGTAAACCAAGTCTCCATTGTAATCGTAAAAATTTACTTAATGTAGTTTTAGACCAACACGAGGTCAAAAAACAATGTACCACAGATAAAAATGCAGAGAAATAAACTCTTTTACTACGATGATCACAAACAATGCTGAAATGTTGTTCTCGATTATGAACGACTTGCACCACATTAGCAGATAACCAGTCCAAATGTGGCGACTTCCCTTGAAATAATTTCAGCCTAAATCCATTTGTTGGCTTGTCCATCCATGTGCCAAACACATCTGCCACTCGAAAAGTGCCTTGATCCAAATCTTGCACAATCTGATATGGGCCCCTATATCTCAATGTAAGCTTTCCTGGTTGGGGTCCTAGCTTAGAATTATACACCATCACCCAATCGCCTTCTTTGAATAACTTAAACTTCATATTCTTATTTACCCAGGCTTGTCTCCACCTTTGAATCACTTCCGTAATATATGCACTTATCAAACCATCTTCCTCAATCTGTAAAAGATATTTACTCCTGTGTTTAACCGATAACTCAGACGACATCTTCTCTGCCGTAATCGGCAAACTTGGAACTACAAACTCCATAGGTACTACTGCCTCCAATCCATATACCAATCAGAAAGGTGTCATACCTGTTGTCACTTTAAATGATGTTCTGAATGACCACAAAGCTGAGTCAAGAAACAAATCCCAATTGTGCTTATTTTCATGCACTAAATTTTTAAGAATACGCATTAAAGTTTTATTCGTGCTTTCTGCATGCCCATTCGCTTGAGGATGATAGGCTGTAGTCTTTTTATGCAAGATTAAATGAATCCTTGTTAGCTCTGAAATCACCTCATTCAGAAAATGAGTACCTCTATCACTCACTAACTCAATCGGACACCCAAACCTGGTCATAATATTACGATAAAGAAATTTGGCCACACTTGCTGCCTTATTATCCTTCAATGCCACTACTTCCACCCATTTCGTACAATAATCTGTTGCCACCAATATATATCTATTACCCCGCTGAGTGGTAGGTTTAATAGGCCCCACAAAATCCATGCCCCATTTTTGGAAAGGATCCAGTGGTAATACCGGATGATCAGTCATCCGGTCAGAGTTATTAGGTTGACCTAACCTTTGGCAAATCACACATCCTTTGGCATACTCATGTGCATCTTTTAACACCGTTGGCCACCACAACCCAGCTTGTAATACCTTCTTGCCTGTAATATCTCCTGACAAATGACCTCCTGCTGAACCTGAATGTGCTTCCTATAAGACAGCTGGTTGTTCGAAATCTGGTACACACCTCCTTATGACCTGATCCACCCCCTTTTTGTATAATGCTCCTGCTATAACCAAATACGGCCTACTTTTAAGAGCAAACTTCCTCCTCTGATCAGGTGTAAAATATTGTGGTAAAGCACCCTCCGTTAGAAAAATTAATAACCGATCATACCACGAATCTGCCTCTACCACCTACGCCGTAAACAACTCAGCATCCGGAAATACATCAAGTGCACCGGTGGGTGTTTCTCCTGATTCCAATCGACTAAAATAATCTGCCATCACATGCTCTTTCCCCGGAGTATGCACTTACTACACCTGAAAGCATGTTTTGAAAGATGTCAGCACTTTAGGATGATATTGAATCCATTTAAAAGTGTGATTGCGGTCAGAAGTGGTATTTTATTGGGCCATGTTATATCACAAGCAGGGATGGCTATTGATATTAAGAAAATTGAAGCTATAAGTACAGCTAAAGCACCAACCAACGTTAAAGAAGTAATGCGGTTTGTGGGCCAAATTAAGTGGCATTCCCGATACTTGAGATATTTAGCAAACATTTCCTTACCACTGACGCATTTGACTAAGAAGGATGTTCCGTTTATGTGGGCTGATGCTCAAGAGAAAGCGTTTCAGTTGTTAAAAAAGATGGTGTCAGTAGCACCCATTTTGCAACCACCCGATTAGTCAATGCCTTTTCACATATTTGTTGATGCATCCGATGTGGCCGTAGGAGCAGTTTTGATGCATCAGAAAGACAAAGGATGGTATAGACCTGTCTATTATGCCAGTCGAGTATTGGCTGCGGCTGAAAGAAATTATCCGGTGACCAGGCTTTGGTTTATTTAATCAAGAAGCCCTTATTAACAGGCCGATTAGCCAGGTGGATGCTTTTGTTACAAGTATTTGATTTTGTGATTGTGCAAATACTTGCATAAAGTCCTGTAGAATGGCGGTCCGTTCTTCAAGCCAAAACTCATGACGATAAACACGTAAGCGCCAAATTTTGTAATAAATGTTGTTTTATGCTGATCATCCTCAGCCACACTGATCTGATTATAACCGGAAATTCCATCCAAAAAACTATACATTTTATGGCCTACGACTGCATCCAACACTGCATCACAAAACGGCATAGGAAACGGGTCTGTAACCGTTGCCGCATTTAACTTTCGATAATCAACACAAATTCTGAGCTTCCCATTCTTTTTGGGGACCATGATGATAGGAGATAGCCAAGTCACCTGATGCACCGGTTTGATGAATCCGACTGCCAATAATTTATCAATCTCTTCCTTCACTTGTTTAGCAAAATTAGGATTCATTCTATATCTTTGCTGCGCCACAAGTACTGCACCCGTCTTTAAATTAATCCTGTGTTGATGCAACTACGGATCTATGCCTTTCAGCTGAGTATAATCCCAAGAAAACACATCTACAAACTCTTTAAGCAAGCAAATAAGATCCTCCTTAAACTTTCCTTCCAATGTTTTACCAATCCGCACCATCTTGGGTTCAGCTTCAGTTCCTAAATTAACCTCTTGAAGCTCCTCCTCCTTCACGTGCATAGAACCTGCATACTTCTGATCATACATCTTTTCCGCCCGCGCAATTATCTCTTCCTCCTGTTGTTCCATCTGTTTCTGCACCGGAATGTCTATACGTTGATCAAATATCTTTTGTAACTAAGCACCTGCCACCTGTTCACCAGGAATTGGCCCTTCTATATCTGGACCACCACTATGATCCTTACTTTATACTCTTACAACGTCGACTTCCAATACCGGCACCACCGTTGGGTTTGCTTGCAAAAACTTTTCCTCTTCATCATCTTCAATCTCATCTGCTAAATTAATGGTCTGAGCCATAAGTGGTTTCTCCTATACCGACATATTTTTCCGTCCTCGCATAGGAATCGTCAGTTGCTTTTTACCTTTGGTAATCATTACAACATTCAAGCCCCAATCCTGCTTGACTTTGGCGAGCCAAAACCAAGGTCTTCCTAACAACATTTCATACGGATACGCGGACTCAGACATTCGGATAACCACAAAATTGACCATAAATGTCATACTGGAAACGATAATTTGTTGTTGCTTTAGAATGCCAACCGGCTATACTCGTGTTTGATCCGCCATCTTTACCTGAAAAGGTGCTGGAGCCAATACCCCTCTACCCATTTCAATAAAAATGTGTTCAGGTAATATGTTTACTCCTGATCCTCCATCAAGCAACACTTCGGCAAATTGCCGCTGGTTGTACTGCACCTGAATTACTGGTACTACAAAATCCACATCTGCTGGATCAATACTGTTAGCCAAAATTGAAGGGATCGACCTAACTTCGGGCTCTGCATGATATCCAAGTAGCTTTTTCAACAATTTCTCCCGAAACACAGGTACCAACGATAACAGTTGATCCCAGGACAACTGTAACGGTGAACTAATGATTTCATCGAACCAATCATTTGCCAAGCTTTGCTGTCTCGGCGCCTTATCCCGCTCCAGAATGGGAGGTATCGATTTCACACCCTGTTGTTGCTCAGTCTGACCTCCACACCTCACCTGATTAGGAGACTCCTCTCGAACCTACTTCAAAACCTTGTCTCGGATTTGCCTTTGTTCCTGCCAATCAATAGGGCCTTTATTCCTTGATCTTGTGACCACCAACACTTCAACCTCTTTACCTTTCCCACATTGTTTACAATCACACTGCCATTGGTTATTATTCTTAACGTGCATTCGATCAAATGTACCGGGTGCATCATGGGCTCTATCCGCTTGCTCTGGCCATTCTATCAGCATGGCATTCGCCTGAGCCACCTGCTGCCCTTGTTGTTGATGTTGTCCCTGTTGCTTATGCTGATTATACCGAATCACGGGTATACCTCTTTCTTCACGATGCTTTACCCACAAAGGGCAATTCGGCCCTATCCAATGATCAGGAGCTGAACAATACCCACAAGGCATTACCCTTGGTGGTCGACCTTGGTGATTGCCTTGTTGGTTATTCCCTTGCTGATTCCCTTGATCTCTCCATGGGGGTCTTACTTGCTATCTCGGAAAATTACCTCGCCCTTGGATAGGAATAGCCTGATTGGCCGCTACGTCATTTAGATTTCGATTGTCTTGCCGAGAACTTTGCCCTCTATGCTTAGGGTTATACCAACACTGTGTTGTTGTGTGTCCCTCTTTGTCACAGATATCACAAAATCGTTTCTCCTTTGGAGCTAGTATAGAATATCCATGTCTCTTTAACTTATTAATCCATTCCTCCTCTTTACTGTGCTTAGCTTTATGCTTACGATGCTTTGTCCTCACTATTTCATCATCATAGTCATCAGTGTCAGAATCACTTGAACTCTTGCCCGACTCCGTTGTTGAATCCGATTCAACCTCTGAACCAGAATCAGACTGCTTCTTTTTGGCTCGTCCAAACCTTCTTTCAACAAGAGCCGCTGCTAATACTAATACATCAAAGCCATTTGCAATGTCCACACTAGCCACCGCATGTCTTATTGTGCTCCTTAATCCTTTAAAAAAAAATCCTGCCAACATCTCATCAGTAGGTCGTTCATTACCTTGCAACCGTTCCATTAAAGTCCGGAACTTTTGAGCATAGTCTTCCACTAGCATGGTCTTTTGTCTGATGGCCCTCAACTTCCTTAATACATCGGAAGGCATCTTTTCTTTTCTAAATCGTTGCAAGAATGCTATTTTTAAATCATCATATGTAGCAAAATGGGCAATGCCATATTGACTGAACCAGCTCATAGCTCGTCCTTCCAACATGGCTGCAAACTGTTGAAGTTTAATATCATCACTGTACATAGCTGGATATCCATTCGCTGTCCATTTTATTTCAAATTGAGCTACATGGAAATCAGCATCCTCCTTAGAGGTTCCACTGAAATGAGTGGCTTTGACTTTGGGATTAGGAGGTGGTTGAGCCATTGGCTGTGCTTGAGGTATGCGTCTAGTTCTTTGACCGGTCACCCCTGCAAGTGGGTCAAACTGGAGTCGTCTTCTTACCCCTACAGTTGCTTCTGTGAGGAATAATGCTCCAAGTATGCCGCCCACTAACCTTGCCTCTGTTGCACCTATTTCCCCCTGTTCCTCGTCAGTGCCCAGAGCTTCCTGCTCCTCGGCCTCGTACCACTCGTAAAAGTCTAAAGATGTCTCCATGTTTGCTGCTCTTGCCTGTGCCCTCGTAAAATATACTTTACCAAAACGGTTGCGCCTGCCCCTCATGCATTTCTTGAGGCTGCGTCAGCCGTACAGTAGGATCGCCAATTGTGTTGAGGGTTCCAAAGGTTCAACACAACATCCAAGTAAAGAACAAATCAGAAATTGCTCATTTCCCATTTGCACTAATCTTCTTTCACAGAGATTCCACCGAAAACGTCACCAAAAGTTCACCGAAAATTCACCGAACTTCTTTATTCCGGTAACTTTTATCGGGTCGGCATTTCACAGTCACATTTTAAATTCCACATTTCTAAGTGTAACAACATCTTACACACTCGCAAACACATGAATTTCAATGCGCTTCTATGCAGATAGTTTAAACCTCTCTATTGACTTTACGGGAAATAGAAGATTACAAATAGGGAACTTTATCTTGCACACATTTGCTGTTCTTTCTTTGATAAACTTGACACCGCAAATTACAGTATTGCAAATAATAGAACTTCATAGTTAGAGTTTGATTACACCGCAAGGTTTCATCACTAGCATGTCTGCATAATGGTTTCTGCAGAATCTGTTCGAAGTCTTCTGAAATTCCGGTTAAGAAAAAATATCTTTCCTACAATTGTTGCGCTCTTTCTTCTAGTAACTTCTTCTCTTTTTGATCTGTCGCCCTCTTCCTTCTGGTCACTTCTCCCCTACGGTTGTCGCGTGCTTTCCTTTTGTTGTAACTTCTTTTCTTCACGTGTCCTTTTTAATCTCAACATAGCCGTCTTTTTCTTTTTATTTTTATTTTATTTTTCCAGATTTCCCTGCCTTCAACAGTGATTAAGATAATTCATAAAAAATAATATTGAAAATTGAAGGTTCATCATTATGCTCCAAATTGGCTCTAAGATCTCACCTAAGGTTTTTGTTAATCGTATTACCTTCCATCTACTTTTATGGATCAGTGAGGACCACAAGGGATTCGTAAAGCGAAGATCCATGTTGGAGGAAATTATTGACATGTGGGAAGGTCTGGAGTTTCTATGTGTATATACATGATCTGTATATATCTTTAAATATATTATGGTCCTCGTTGATTTGAGAAGCTATATATAGAGGCATAAGTTTGGGAGGAGAGACATCTCTCTAGTAGGTGGTGGTGAGGACTAAATGCAATGTGTATATATACTTCAACCATACGATAAACACGACGAACTCAAGACTCAAGTTGATTTAGTATATTCTATGTGTTATTTATATAAATTAACAAATAAAAGCAATGCATATCATGCATTGCTATCATGACGATGTGCCATAATTATCCGCATCTCTTTCAAACAACATTTATGTGAACACCCGGTGCCAAATTCTATCTCCAATGAACTACGTACATATTTTTTCTCTCTCTCCCTCTCATCAAACTTACTACAAAAAAAATCATAAGTAAAACATAAATTATTCATCTCAATTTATATGTAAACTTATACTTGCTTCCATTTCAAGTGAACAAAACGCAGGTACGAATCACATAAAGCTCTCATATTTCTTTTAAACTCTAACCCATGCCTCATATATACTATACTTCCCTCAGGTTCTATGTCGCACTCAAGTGCTAGGCTACCTACGCATGTCCTCATAGGCTCACACGAGCTAGAATTGGTATAGGTGTCCTAAAAATAAATAGATAAAATTGAATAAAACATGTGTTATAATATCATTAAAAATATTAACTTATGAAAAGAACATACCTACGGACAGATAAATATCTTCCTGCAAATGGATCCACAGAGAAGCCTTCCTTTGGGCACTAGGTAAGTGTAGCTCAGTGATGAGTAGCACCTCCTTTAATGTCAATCCGGGAAGACGTGAGGATGGTATGAAGACCTCGAGCAAGTGGAGGCACAAGTGCGTGAGTGAGAAGCACACAAACATGCACACACATACACACACATGCGCACACACGGCAAGACAAAGAGTGAGGAGCAATGGAGTTCTTAGATTACTTTCAAAAAGCTCTTACAAGTTCATTTCATTTACAAGCTAGCCTAAAAAATGAGCTCTCTAGCTCTATTTATAGTTTTTGACTAGGTTTTGGCCTTGTCCAGACCTAGTGTCCGGCCTAGTTAAAAATTAGGTTTTCTACCCTATTTGGAGGTTCAAACGAAGTCTAAAAAATGTGAAAACTGACAGGTAGATACTTCTAAAGCTCCTCAAGCTCAAGGACTCCTTGGCTTGCACAAAATGGAGCTACAAAAATATGAAATGGTATTTACAATGATTGTTAGTGATAAGAATCACTGTTATAAAGATGTTGATTTGGAAAAATTTGAAGGGCCTATCTGCCAGATTTGCGTCGACTACTTTGTCTACTTAATCCTTCACCTCGCTCTGACTCTCTCCGCTGGCTTCCTTGTCTAGTCAGTCCTTGGGTGCCCATACTGCTCTCAACACCCCCCCCTCTCTCGCGTCTGTCGTCCCTGATAGACCCTTGTTGCTGGGAGTGTTGGATGTAATATTCCACAACCTGAGTGGCAAGTTGATGTTCTTGTATGCGTAGTCCTCTGGCCAAATCTGTCATCATACGATCCCAATCAATTGGTCCTGGAATGTCCGGATGTGGCAGACGTAACTGATATGCATGGATCGCTTGTTCTACTGCGAATAGGTGTAGCAAATGTGTGGGTCTGGGAATGAAAATTTCCGAATGATATTCCCGATATCCCGTAGAGAACATTTCCTCAAATGTCTGCTTGAAGCATGCGGGTAAGTACTTTATTCGTGCATGCCAAGCAAAGATTATAGTGACCAAGGGGGTCTGGCTCATGTCGTAGACTAAATCCTTGTTACCTTGAGAGAATCCAGGGGCAGAGATGTATGGAGCTTGTATCTTCCGAAAGGTTTTGAAAACAATGGTCATGAGCTCGAATATTTTCATACACATTTTTGCAGCTATGTCGGGTACATTATTTAGACGAGTAGACCAGTGTCGAATTGTTGATATCATGTAGGCTACGGTTGGGGTCCCTCGAGGCGGAGCAAAATATGGATAGTTAACCCAAGCCGAGCATTCTTTATTGTTGCGTACCTTGATTGCAAATGCTTGCCAAGATCTGCGACGTACCACTGGGCAATAGCATGGATTATACTTGATATATAGTGGCATGGTTGCCCAGGTACTCATCATCTCTGGGTAATCGGTTAGTAGACGTGCACGCCAATTAGGTTGGAAGATCGAGCCAGCACGTGCATCTGTCGGTAAATCCCCTAGCTCAAATTGAGTGGCGAATGTGGGTTCCTTCCCTGTATGTCTTTTGACTTCTGCATTATAATCATGTAGCAAGACAAAATAAGGCATGTATTGCGACTCTGATGTTGTGATTAACCGTTGATGGGATAGGTTTTGAAAGTAAGAAGACCGAAGGACAGTTTCTTCCAGATTTGTGAGAGATTGCATTTGCACGGCCACACGATCATCATGTGTCTTACCCACTTTCTCGACCCTTTTGACCCAATCTGGAACTTGAATTTCTAAAGTGTCTTTTCCTTCCTCTGTAGTTCGACCACCGGGTGTTGGCATCGGCTCATATGGCTCTTCATAGCTATCATCGACGGGGATTTCCACCACTGTTTCAGGTTTTGGTTCTTCAGTTGGCGAGGGTGGCCTTTCATATGGTAAGAGACGCGCTTGGAGTTCGGTCACCTGTTTTCGAAGGGTCTCTAATTCTTCTAGAGAGTGATGCAAGACTACCGGCTCCTGTTGAGCTGGGGGGGCACTGGCTATTTGTTTCTTTAGGTCTGCACATTCAGTCTCTAACTTTTCATATGACTCCAAGAAATTTGCATGCTCCTCAAGTAAGATGCGAATGTCTTCCGATGGTACTGCTCTATACTTGGTAGGGCTAATGGTTGCTCCTGCAGTTCCTTCCATAGCCGCTTCAAAGTTGTCTTGGTTTTGTTGTTGAAGCCTCTTGTTCTCTTCTAGTGCTGCTGCCATATGCTTCCTTAATAGCCCAAGGTTGCGTCTGAGTGTAGCATTAGATATCATTTGCGCTTGGAGTACTGTTTCTAATTCCTTGACTGCTTGATCATCTATTGTTGATGTCTTTGATTCCAATTCGGAGTGAGCCTGCTGTAAGGTGGTATGCTCGGTTAGGAGCGTTTGGTAATCAGCTTCAAGAGTGGTGACTCTAGTTTGCAGACGTTGAGATTCTGCCTGGAGGGCAGCAGTGCGTTCTTCCAATTGATGGTATTCTTGTTGTAGTTGATGTGCACACTGAAGTAATGTATTGAACGCGCTATTTACATTATGAGATGCAAGGGGAAAAGTTTGGAATGCTAGGGAGGCGGGATTGGGGAGGGAGGTAGTGAATGTTGTGTGTGCCAATGATGTGGTGAGTGGTGAGGTGGGGGGTAAGGGAGGGGGAGATGGTGGAATCGTGGGGAGAGGTGCTGTGGTTGGTGAAATGTCCATTGGGTCAGACAAGGTGGTGTGTACAGGGGCTACCATGTAGGTGGGTATGGTAGGTGAAGTGAGTGTGGTGTTCGTGTAAATTGATGTCGTTGCCAACAACGGGGAAATGTGCCTCTGAAACATTGGAGAGCGGATGAACTGCTCCACAAAGGACGGGTATTGGGGTGGTGAGGTTGTTGAAAGTTTTTCAAGCTCAAGAGTGTGGGAACATGCCCCAAATTGAACCTTCCACATCATCCACAATTAAAGGAGGCTGATTTCCACGAGTTTGAGGCATCCAATTATGCCCATAATGGAAAGAAGTTGATTAGAGAAGATTTAGCTCACCTCTTGATGTGATTGGACCTCACTTTTGACATGTATATGTTTTTGATTGGTTAAAGAGGTTAGTAGGTGGTCTTTAAAACCTCTAATGAGTTGTATTTTGACTTAGAGTCGTGGAAATATGTGCCCAAGCTGCCCCCTTGCTTACGCACACCCCCTACTAGCTGTTCTCTGCATATTTTGCAGAAATTTCACTTTTACACACTCTATCTATCTAGATGTTTTTGGCAGACCCCCCGGTCTTGTAATTGTTGTTTCTCCTTCATCCCGAATCCATTTGCAATGATTTTTGTCTTGTTGGAAAGCTTATAAGTTCTACTTTGTCTGCTATAAGTCTCAGGTTCAGTGCCTGGACATGTGCAGAGAAATGTCCAGAATAGTGTCTGTCTAGTTAGCTCATACTCTGTGAAGAGATCAAGTTATCTGCTTTGTTGCAGCTGGTTGCGGCATCATCCAGTATCCAAATGGAGTGATTTTACTCTCATTTGAAAGCTCTTAAAGTCTAGTTTATTCCTGCAAAATTGCATTTTCAATTTCTGCATATACTCAGAGAAACTCAGAAAATACAGAGCCTATGTCTGAAAAATTTCAGGATCCTAGGAGGGTTCATTTGCTTTTGTTGTGCACATAGGAGTGTTTATCCTCCAACAGTGGTATCAGAGCTATAAGTGGAGTATCAAAGAGAGAAGAAGGAGCTACTGAAGTGAAGTGAAGACTTCATCAAATTTTGAAGGAAGGAAGCATAGAACGGGCACGTCAACAACAAGGGGAAGCAAATACATCATCAAATCAAAGACGAAGCTTCATCAAGAGGAGTAGCTCTATTTTTTGAGGTAAAAGCCATCCTTTTCAACTTCATTGCATCAAGGGGGAGGTTCAAAAGAGTTAGGAGGCACCATGGCTGATCTCAATGCTCAGATTGAGAAGCTCGAAAAAGGAAACTACCAACCATGGCGATTTAGAATAAGCAATTTTTTGATGGGGAAAGGTTTGTGGGGACTTGTGAGTGGTGGAGAGCCAAAACCCTACATAGATGAGATAAATCCAACCAATGACCAGAGAAGAGTAGTAAGAGAGTGGGATGAAAGGGACAAAAGGGTCATTTTCATTTTATCTCAGCATATTAGCAACTCTATGGTAGGGCATATTCAAGATTTGGATACATTGAAGAAGGTGTGGGAGTGCTTGGAGAGATTGTACTCAACCTCCACAAAAGCTAGAAAAATTCAGCTCAAGAATGAGCTAAATATTCTTAGGAAAAGCCCCTCTCAAGGTGCTAATGATTACATATTAAAGGTTAAAGAGCTTGCAGATGCACTAGGGTCAATCGGTTGTGCCCTAGATGATGACGATCTTGTCGCCCACACCCTAAATGGACTTAGGGATGATGAAAAATGGAGGGCTTTCACAACTTCAGTGTATGTAAGGGACTCTCTTCCTGATTTTGATCAACTAATCACTCTCATGGTGACAGAGGAGATGAACCTTGGTGGTCATAATGCCAAGGATAGCCAAGGGCAATTGTTGTATGGAGGTAGAGGAAGAGGAAGACACAACCGAGGTGCTACAAGAGGAAGAGGAAGATATCAAAGCAACCAAGGAGGTCAAGGACAACAAGAAAATGCAGGTCAAAGAGGTGGAAGAGCCACAAATAGAGGAAGAGGTGCAAGATTTGGTGGAAGAGGACAAGCCACTTCAAATGGATGCTTTGTATGCGGTAAGCTCGGTCATTTTGCAAATGAATGCTATCATAGAGCTCAAAGACAAGGGAATCAAAGCAACAACAACAATTATAGAGGGCAAGGTAATTATGCAAACACATCATCCAGCCAAGGGAATGATTATTTACTTGCCCTGAGGTATGGTGAAGATACAACTCAAGCTAGTGAAGATGTATGGTATGTAGACAGTGGATGTAGCAATCATATGTCATGTCGAAAGGATCTTTTTAGTAATTTGCAGGTCCCAAATCATCAAGGGCATGTGGAAACAGGTGATAACTCAGAGCATACCATTCAACATGTGGGAGATATCAGTTTGGAAGGAAATCAAAGAGAAAAGTGCTTATCAGAGGTATTACATGTCCCTACTATTACCAAAAACTTGATTTCGGTAGGCCAAATGGTAGAAAAAGGCTATCAAGTTAGGTTCAATGAAAGAGGATGTTTTGTTGAGGATCCAAGGGCAGGTTTCAAGCTCATAGCAAAAGGAAAAAAGCAAGGGAGAATGTTCATAATGGACATAAATCAGCCACACCATTCAATGTATGTCACATATGGAGACAAGAGGATAGCATATTTGGATCTATGGCATAAACGAATAGGTCACATCAACCTACAAAAGCTCAAGGACATGCAAAGGAGGAGCTTGGTAAGAGGCCTACCAAATTTTACATCTAAAATGTTGCATGAAATTTGTGTAGCTTGCCAACAAGGAAAACAATCAAGGCTGCCCTTCAAGAAGAGTACCTATGTAAGTGCAAATGTTTTAGACCTCATTCACACGGATGTTTGGGGTCCAACAAGAGAAGCATCCCTTGTTGGAAATAGGTATTTTGTAAACTTCATTGATGACTTTTCAAGAAAAGTGTGGTTGTATTGCATTAGAAACAAATCAGATGTGTTCCACTACTTCAAGAAATTCAAAGCACAAGTGGAGAAGGAATCTGGCAAGTTTATCAAAACTTTGAGATCCGATGGAGGGGGAGAGTATTTCTCCCATGAATTTTCTGAATTTTTGCAGGTCAATGGCATCAAAAGGCAATTTACATGCAGGTATACCCCTCAACAAAATGGGGTAGCAGAGAGAAAGAACAGACACATAGCAGAGGTAGCAAGGTGTATGCTCAATGAAATGAATATGCCGCATTGTTATTGGGGAGAGGCTACATATACAGCCACATACATCATGAATAGATGTCCTACATCAGGTATACATCATCTAACCCCTGAGGAAGCATGGAGTGGAAGAAAACCTTGCATTTCACATCTTAGAATCTTTGGTTGTATATGCTATGTACATGTACCTCAAGAGTTGAGGTCAAAGTTAGATGCCAAATCTGAAAGGTGTATTTTTTTGGGATATTCTATGGAACAAAAGGGGTATAAATGCTATAATCCCATCACCAAGGAGCTGAAGGTAAGTAGGGATGTTGTCTTTGATGAGTTGAAGCCTTGGTATGCATGCACAAGTCCATTGCAGGTTGAAGACATAGGTGAGACAGATTTGAAGAATGATGATAGAGTTCAAGTAAGCATGGACTTAAGTGGTCCAAGCAACTCATGCAACACAAGGGCACCCTCACCATGGAGTGGAAGGCTTAGGGAAAGAGAGACCAACTCTGAAGAAAGCAAATTCAAAGGCAAAGAGAAGATTTCAATTGAAGAAGGAAGCTATGTGGACGAGAGCATGTTGGAAGATGAAGAGATAGAAGAAAATCAAACTCCAGGAGTGGCAAAACAAAGAAAGAAGATGGAAACCACACCCAAAGGAAGTGAAAGAAGGTCTTCAAGAGTAAGATATCCAGTACAAAGGTTAACATATGATAATTTCATTGCAAAGCATTATGCATACATGACTCAGGTAATCAAGGACAAGGAACCAACTAGTTATGAAGAAGCTAAGGATTGCAAGGAATGGCAAGAGGCAATGAAGGAAGAGCTCAAAGCACTTGATGAGAACCATACTTGGAGCTTGGTACCAGCTCAAGAAGGCATGAAGGTGATAGGTAATAAGTGGGTTTACAAAATTAAAAGAAATTCAGATGGTTCCATTGCTTGGTACAAAGCAAGGTTAGTGGCAAAAGGCTTCTCCCAAAGCTACGGGATAGATTATGATGAAACTTTCAGCCCCGTAGCCAAGATGCCAACAATTAGGACTTTGATTGCAGTGGCCAAATCAAGGAAATGAAGCTTATATCAGTTGGATGTGAAGAATGCCTTCCTCAATGGAGAGCTTGAAGAAGTAGTCTACATGAGCCAACCTCAAGGATTTGCTAGTATGAGGTACCCAAATCATGTTTGCAAGCTAAGGAAAGCATTGTATGGACTAAAGCAAGCCCCAAGGCCTGGAATCAGAGGTTAGTGGATTATTTATCAAGTTTTGGATACAAAGAAAGTGTTGCAGATCCATCACTTTACATGAAGAAGCAAGGAGACAAGATGGTATACATATGCATCTATGTGGACGATTTGATCATCATAGGAAGTGATATTGCAGGTATTAAAGATATCAAATCAAAGCTAGGGAAGGAGTTCAAGATATCTGATCTTGGAACACTAAAGTACTTCTTGGGAATAGAGGTAATCTATGCACACAATGGCATCTTCTTGATTCAAAGAAAATACTTGTTGGATGTGCTATACAGGTTTGGTATGAGTGGTTGTAAGCCACTTTCTCAGCCCATGGAGCCCAATACAAAGTTGGTTGCAGGTGAAGGAGAGGCTATACAAGATATTACACTATATAGAAGCATAATTGGTTCATTAATTTATGTTACATTCACTAGACCTGATCTTGCATATGTAGTAGGTGTTCTCTCTCAATTTTTGCATGCACCTACTCATGATCATCTTATGGCGGCAAGAAAGGTGCTTCATTACATCAAGCACACCATCAACCAAGGTCTATTTTACTCATATGATGCTGATCTAAGTGTCAAAGGATATAGTGATGCTGATTGGGCAGGTAGCAAGGATGATCGAAGGAGTACATCGGGTTATGTTTTCATGATAGGTACAAAAGTGATCTCTTGGAGCTCTAAGAAGCAACCCACTGTTGCTCTTTCATCCACAGAGGCTGAGTACAGAGGTTTAGCATTGGCTACATGTGAGCTATTATGGCTTAAGAAGATACTTAAGGACTTGGAAGTGGAAGTGGAGGAGTTTCCTCTTTATGGAGACAACATTTCAAGCATCTATCTAGCTAACAATCCCATGTTTCATGCAAGGAGCAAGCACATAGAGGTTCATTACCACTTCGTTAGAGAAAAGGTGATGGCAAAAGAGCTAGATATAAGGTATGTGAACACTAAAATGCAGGTTGCAGACATGATGACAAAGTTTCTTGAAGGTACAAAGCTTGGAGGATTCAAGGAAGCTATCAACATAAGAGACATAGGCTGAAGCAACAAAGGAAAAGACTTGAGCTTGAGGGGGAGTGTTGAAAGTTTTTCAAGCTCAAGAGTGTGGGAACATGCCCCAAATTGAACCTTCCACATCATCCACAATTAAAGGAGGCTGATTTCCACGAGTTTGAGGCATCCAATTATGCCCATAATGGAAAGAAGTTGATTAGAGAAGATTTAGCTCACCTCTTGATGTGATTGGACCTCACTTTTGACATGTATATGTTTATTGGTTAAAGAGGTTAGTAGGTGGTCTTTAAAACCTCTAATGAGTTGTATTATGACTTAGAGTCGTGGAAATACGTGCCCAAGCTGCCCCCTTGCTTAAGCACACCCCCTACTAGCTGTTCTCTGCATATTTTGCAGAAATTTCACTTTTACACACTCTATCTATCTAGATGTTTTTGGCAAACCCCCCGGTCTTGTAATTGTTGTTTCTCCTTCATCCGAAATCCATTTGCAATGATTTTTGTCTTGTTGGAAAGCTTATAAGTTTTACTTTGTCTGCTATAAGTCTCAGGTTCAGTGCCTGCACATGTGCAGAGAAATGTGCAGAATAGTGTCTGTCTAGTTAGCTCATACTCTATGAAGAGATCAAGTTATCTGCTTTGTTGCAGCTGGTTGAGGCATCATCCAGTAACCAAATGGAGTGATTTTACTCTCATTGGAAAGCTCTCAAAGTCTAATTTATGCGTGCAAAATTTCATTTTCAATCTCTGCATATACTCAGAGAAACTCAGAAAATAAAGAGCCTATGTCTGAAAAATTTCAGGATCCTAGGAGGGTTCATTTGCTTTTGTTGTGCACATAGGAGTGTTTATCCTCCAACAGAGGTCAGGTTGAAAGAGGTGTAGGGGCCAGATGGGAAGTGAGGGTCATGGAATGGAGGTACCCGTAGTGGGGAATAGGCTGGGAAACACAGGGTGCCTTCGGTGGGTGCCGGGTTTCCAACCACACTTGGAATTATGGGATGGCCAGTTATGGGTTCGGAGGATAGAAGGGTTGAAGTGTACAAGGGATTGGTGACGAAGGAGAAGAGGGTGTCTTGTGAGGTGGGTTCTCGAAATGAGAATGATGTGAATGAGGATGGGTTATAAGTGAAGGTAGAGGTGATGACTGTCGTTTCTTCCATGGTGGGAGGTGGTGGTGGGGGTGGAGAAGGTGGTGATGGAGGATGCTGGGGTGAGATGGGTGATGTCTGAACGAAGGTTTCAGTAGAGAGGTCAGTGGTGGTGGTGGGGGTAGCTGTGGTTTCAATGGGTACTTCTTGTTCTGTGATGGGTATCCTGATAGTCTTACCTACCCGTGGTAATGTGTCAACTCTGCGTTTGTCATACCTCACGGACTGGCGGACTGCAGTGTGGACAACCTCCGGAACTCCTAAAGATTCTGACACTAATTTGAGGGTGTCAATGAAATGTTGGTCCACCCCCTCATCTGATAGCATTTCTTGCATCAAAGCTTGACCTGATACCAGAGAGAGTTGATGCCTTTCTTGTACTGCTTTGATTGTGTCGTATAACCTTTGTAGTTGAGCTGTATATGCTGGTGCACCTACAAGTTCTGGCACTTCTTGTTGCTCATCCTAATGCTCTTGATCATAATCCTGCTCATCTTCCTCCTGTTCTTCATCTTCCTCATCCTCTTCCTCCACTTCAACTGTGGTGACGGGTGCTTGGGAGGTTGTTGCCTGTGTTTGCACTTTCTCCACTTGTTGTGCCTCTTCTGCCTCCAGCTCTACAAGACTTGTAATAATTGTTCGAAATCTTCATTCATGAGTTCTTCCAAAGGTGCACCACTAGGAAATTCGAGATCGGTTGGGATGGGAGGGAATATCAAGGTAGAACCATGGGTGCTGCGTCTTGGAAGTCAGAGTGTGAATGGTCGGACTCTTCGGGGTGGAGGGGTGACGTCTGGTGTTAGGGTGGCTCCACGTGGTTGAGCACATGGGAGTTGGACAGTGCCTCTCATTTTCTTAGAAGGGGGTCCAGTGGATGTCCTGCCTCTGAACTGCTCTACACAATTCCACATTAGGGCCCGTTGAATAGGAATTTCATAAGCCAAACACCTATAAATGATTCTCGTCAGAGCACAGCAACCATATAAAACCTGTTTCCGCGGCCATCGTTTGTGAGCTAGGTGTATCTGATCAATTATCCAGTGGGGTAAGTTGATGGTGAGGCTCTGTGTCTCTGCCACATACAAACTAAACCAAATCTTTTTGGGCGGCATGGTGAATCTATCTTGTGCAGGAAAAGCAAAGTGTTGCATGCACATGCGAAGGTGTATTGCAATATTAGGCGTCATGGACACCATGTCCTTGAGTTTGGTGAGGCTTCGATTCTTCATGTAATCCGGTACTAGGGTTTCCTTCTCTGTAGGAATATGCATTCCGCGCATATCTAGAGCCTCTCTCACCAAGTTGTTTGATAGCTTGAACCTCTTGAGCTCATTTCCCTTTGTCAGAGATGGAATCACAAATGAGCTTGCACCTTTTGGGTTCTGGTTTGGAGTCAAGGTGTTGATGAGATAGTAACATCGCATGAAGTCAGGCTTTGGGAGCCGTGCACTGAAATATGCATCCAATCCTGCCTTTTCCCATATCGAACGTAGACCTTCTGCATTTTGTAACTTCTCGAATTCTCTTGTAAAGAAATGGTATTTGCCTTGCTTCCCATTGAAGTCCAACTCTGATTCCCATAGGTACGTTCCCTAACCCAAGGATCCTGCCACTTCAGTAAACCAGTGGGAAGTCTTTCCTACGGGCATGGTGTGGCCACTGGGAGGATCCGCAATAGGTATGATTTTGATGGCCCGCAATTCTTCTGGTCTTTCATTTGTCTCAGGCAAAACGGGTAAACTGTCTAAGTCCACCATTTGCTGGCTTGTTTCTGTGTGAGAGCTAGTTCCTGCTGCCTCAGCCATGTTGAAAACTTCGCAGCTGGTTCTGTGAATATATATGAATAAATGTTAACATTGCAATGGACACAAAAATGACACTATGTCCCCTGTTACAACATTAACCTAAGGTTCGGGAGAGGTTAGGGGTTAATAAGTGCTCGGTGCTTGTGTGTGTAGTTAGGAATTGGGTAGACCTACGAGCTAAGCGGAATGATGTGATGTGAGAGTGAAGTAGTTAGTAGGTGGACATGGATTTACAATTGGGGTCCGGGGGTTTATTACAAGTTTTAGGTTGCCAAATGCAACGGATAGGTTTTGATTTTGACTTTGTGGAGGCTCTGGAGAGTGTGATAGGGTATTTACTTGAAAAAGGGGGTTGTTTAGGGACCCATCTACAAGTGATTCTACTTGTGCTCCTGGAAGAATACGTGTTAGTGCGTGATGTGTAAGACTGGGCCTCAGATATTTGCGTGAGTGAAACATGTTGTACAGGGTTTGGCCTTGGTGTAGCTATTTGAGCCCGCAAGCAAGCCTTAGCCACCCAGATTTGTCGTGATTGTGGGCTGGCCTTCATTGACTTCTTGGGTACCCAAATAGACTTCACTTTCACAGACGAATTTATGAAGGACTTCTTATTAGTGTTGCATTGTTGATTACTAATAAGAGGTTTTGGCCGTGGTGTTGGCCTGGTCGGAACAGGGTGTTCGCCTTTTCGCCTCCATACTTGTTTCCTCGACTGAAATAATCTGCTTTGCTCCTTTTTTTGGCCTCCAGTATAGGTAGTGTTCTGCTTCTTCTGTATTCGATCTGCCTTTGGTTGCTGCATCCCTCTGGCCTTTGGAACAGAAGGGAGTGCCTTCTTATCCCTGGCTCCGTTGTCGAGATTAGCCTCTTTCTGCATCATACAGTTTTGGACAAAAATAGCATTGTCAACTTCATGTGCGCCCCTGGAAGGACCAGGAGTTTGTGCCTTGCCTAGTTCCTTGAGTGCCTCATTTTCCAATTCAACTGTAATTCGGCTATGA
Source organism: Ceratopteris richardii (assembly GCA_020310875.1). NCBI lineage: Eukaryota > Viridiplantae > Streptophyta > Polypodiopsida > Polypodiales > Pteridaceae > Ceratopteris > Ceratopteris richardii. The sequence goes on from CM035408.1 coordinate 226,282,339, forward strand.
TCTACCCATACCTGAAGAAGTCCACTTCTTAGGTTGAGGTTGACTGCATGATCATAGATCCAGTCCTGACCCAAGACAAGAGGCTCAGTGAGGTCCTCATCTTGACACACTAGTACTTTGATTGTCATCACTTCGTCTTGAATGGAGATGGGAAGGTCCACCTCACCCATGCAAGGGGTTTCCACACCTCCCAATCCTATGAGATATGCTTCTAGGGGTTTTACCTCCAATTGTAGCTGCTGGCAATAAGAAAGCCGAACTGCACATGTGGCTGCTCCTGAATCAATTAAAGCTCTCACGCTTGTTGTGTTGTCTCTTTGTCCTATTTCTAGGGTCACAAAAGGTCGTCGATCCACTATCTTATGGGTACGTTCACCTGAAGCCTCACACATGGCCATGTGATAGCCTGGAGACTCTTGAGTGTCAATCATAGGCTGATCCCTCCCTTGTCTCCTCAACTTCATTCGTCTGATGCGCTCTAAGGACTCCGCCTGTGCTTCTTCTCGAATTCGTTTTTCCTCCTCTTTACGTTGCTTAGCAGTATTGAGTCGACTTAGCATTTCCTCCGTGAGGGGTTCCTGATACAACTTGACTCTGCATCCGCTAATATAGTTTGGGAGAACATCACCCTCTAAAGTGGCTAGTTGTACTGCTTCACTCGTGGAGATCCTATTGATGATCATAAGTCCGTAGCCTCTCTTTTCTAGCTTCCTTGCGTGTTGTTTCAATGTGTAGACTAAAACTAGATCTCCTGCTTTCAAGCCCTTATCCTTCACATGGGCATCAAAGTATGCCTTCTGTCTCTTCTTAGCTGCATATATCCCTACAGCTGCTCTCAATCTTGTTTCTCCTAATCGTTCAAGGTCAAAAAGTCTAGAGGAGAGTTCATGACCCGTCCATTCGTGCTCTTGTGCTACTTTCAATGTAGGTATTAAGAAGTCCAAAGGTAGCACGGCGTTTTGGCCAAACACCATCTGAAAGGGGGTGGCTTGGAGTACCGTCTTGTAGGCGACTCGGTATGCCCAAACAGCATGGTGTAGCTGTTTGTCCCAATCAGAGCGTTTAGTGTTCACTAATTTTGTCAGTACATTGCATAAGATCTTGTTGGTGCTTTCGGCTTGTCCATTAGCTTGAGGGTGATAGGGGGCAGACTTCTTATGAACTACCAAGAATTATTGGAGTAGATTTTCAATCACTTCGTTCAAGAAGTGAGTGCCTCTATCACTTATTAGCTCTATAGGTAGCCCATATCTTGTGAATACATTCTCAAACAAGAATTTAGCAGTTATCTGAGCGTCGTTCTTTGTCGTAGCTTTTACCTCCACCCACTTGGTGAGATAATCCGTGGCCACAATGATATATTCAGCATGTGAACCCTTAGCTGGGGGATTAATAGGGCCTACAAAGTCTATTCCCCACTTAGAGAATGCACGACCACCCATCATAGGTTTCAGTGGCATCTCATCTTTGCGTATAGGATACTGAGTTCTCTGACAAACATCACACTGTTTCACGTAGGTATGTGCATCCATGTGAAGGGTCGGCCACCAGAAACGTGCAAATAATATTGCCTTGATCACTCGATCTGGTCCAAAGTGTCCTCCTGCTACACCTTGGTGAGCAGTTTCCAAAATCTTTAGATATTCACTCTCATGAACGCAAAGTCTCAGGTAACCATCCTTACCACGCCTGTAGAGATTATCACCAATGAGTGAGTAATCCTGGGCTTCTTGTTCTAAACTCCTTTTCCTAACCATTCATGTCTGGAGGGAATGTTTTCGTCCTCAGGAAGGATACTAGTGGTTCACTCCAATCTGGCACTATGGACACTTGATAAAGAGTGGCATGTTCCACAGGTGGTTTAGTGCGACAGATTGGGCATTCCTTGCACAACTTTTGGACATCAGCCTCCATAGTAGGACAATGCACTCCGAGTCTCCTTAGTGTCTGTAGGGTTCGTTGTTTTGAGTAGTGTTGTTCTAATGCACCTACATGTGCTAATTGCAACCATTTAGCGTACTCATCCTCTTCCACACAGCATGCCAAGATCCCTTGATCTGTGTGCTTGTACATACTTCCAGCCATGATGTGGTACTTTTGGGATTTTACTACCTCTCTATCCTGCGTGTTTATTACTGGGTGGTTAGGTCCGTATGTCAACACTGGTACCAATGGCTTAGCCCACTGCGGCACCACTTCCAAATTAAACAAGTAAGCATCAGGAAGGTCATCTGACACTCCTTGTAGGGCTTCTCCCGATGTGAGCCTAGAAAGGTGATCTGCTCTCAAATGAGTCTTCCCTTTCCTTACCACAACCTCAAAATCATATTCCATTAGCAAGAGAAACCATCTTACTAATCTACCTGTGTTGCATGGCTTGTTTACCAAGTATAGTAGAGCTTGATGATCAGTAAAAAATTTAAACTTATTTGCAAGCAAATAATGTCTAAACTTTTTAACCGCATACACCATGCCTAAGCCTTCTCTCTCAGTGGTGCTGTAATTTCGTTCAGCTGCATTCAATTGTCTACTAGCGTAGGCAATTGGAAGATCCATATTACCTTCACCAGTAGGTTGCGCGAGTACACACCCAATAGCAAAATTGGATGCATCCACATGAACATGGAATGGCTTGTTCCAATCTGGTATGGTCAAGATTGGTGCTGAACATAATCTTCGTTTAAGCTCCTGGAAGGAATTCTCACATTCATTAGTCCATTCAAAGTTAGTTAGAAGTCCGTACATGGGCTTTGCAATGACAGCATACATGTGAATGAACCGGTGGTAGTAACCACAATGCCCCATGAAAGCTTGTACTTCCTTGACATTCCTTGGCCTAGGTAGCTCTGCTATGGCTCTCACTTTCTCTTCATCAGTGGATATGCCATTCTTTGACACTATGTGTCCTAGAATCTTGCCTTGTCTGACCATAAAAACACACTTTTCTGGGTTCAAGCAGACTTGATATTCTCTGCATTTGTCAAAGATTCGTCTGAGTTCAAGAATATGGGTTTGTCTTCTGTTGGAATGAGCACAAAGATCATCAACATAGACTTCTAAATTCTTCCTCAGGAACTCCTTAAATACATGACACATCAGCCTTTGGAAGGTAGCTGGTGCATTGGTAAGCCCAAATGGCATTACACGAAAGGCAAATATACCCCACTCTGTGGCAAAAGCTGTCTTATGCTGATCCTCTGGAGCTATGGCTACTTGATTGTAGCCCGAAAATCCATCAAGGAAGCTGTACACTTCCTTGCCTGCTACTCTTTCTAAGAGATGTTCTGTGATGGGAAGCGGATAGTTATCTTGAATTGTGGGTGCATTGACCTTCTTCAAGTTAATGCATACACGCAGCTTGCCATTCTTCTTGGGCACCACTACGATGGGGGATACCCACTTAGTGTGCTCAATTTTATAGATAAATCCAGCTTCAACCAGTCTATCTATCTCCTCTTTGATCTTGGCAGCATAATTATCGTTATATGTATAGGGCTTTTGCTTAGAGGGTTTGGCATCTAAGGTCATGGGGATAGTGTGTGAGCATATGTCAAGGTCAACACCTTTCAAATCCTTGTAACTCCAAGCGAATACATCTCTGTATTCTCTTAACAAGGCTATTAATGCATGCTCTTCTTCCTCTGTTAGGTCATGGCCTATGTACGTGCATCTCTCCTCTCCTTCTTCTAGGGCCACTACTATTTTCTTGGTGGTTTCTTTGTTATCATAGGCCTCTCCTGATTGTGCCTCTCGTTTAGGCATTCTTATCATGACTCTCCTGTCGTCTATCTCATACTTCTTAAAATTTTCTGGGACCTTGTTGGAAGCAGTCAGAGGCACAGACGCCACGGAAGCATGTAAAGACGGAGCAGGGAGCCAGTCGGATTATTTTTTAAACAATTATGTTTTTATTACCTCTTCAAACATCCAACAGTGATTTTCATCACTCTTGTAACATATGTAATATAGACAAAATCCCATTTTCTAATTCATAGCTCCATTTTGTGCAAGCCGAGGAGTCCTCGAGCTTGAGGAGCTTAGGTAGAATGCGCGTACCAATTTTTGTTATTTTTAGACATCGTTTACCCTTCCAAATAGCCTCTAGGACCTATTTTTTAACTATGACGGTCACTAGATGTGAAACCGGTCAAAACTAGTCTAGAAACTATAAAAAGAGCTAGAGAGCTCATTTTTGGGGGTGGTTCATTTTGGTTAGTGTGAGCTTAGAGCTAGTTTGAGCTTGTAATAGTGTTCTTGAGTAATAGAGCTAATTTCCCACCTTCCATTGTGTCTTGCTTGTCTCTTCATTGTGTGTGTGCATGTGTGTGTGCATTTCTATGCTTCTCACCTTCACTCTCACTTCATCTCACATTCACGATCTTCATATCACTCCTATCTCTTCCGCGGATTGACATTAAGGAGGTGGAGCTTCTTAACGTGGTTCTCACCATTGTGCTAGAGCAACACCAAATTTGGCGCCGTTGCCGGGGATCGAGTCTAGGACGAATGTGTGATGGTAAGAGTATAGCAAGAAGTGGCGTTGGAAGGTAAAAATTTCAGTTTTTGTTGTTGTTTTTATTTAGTTTTTAGTGTTTTTCACCTCCCCCACACTCCATCTTCATCATCGCATCATCATCTTCATCTCCAAAAAAATCAGAAAATTCACCATATTCACCCATTCTCCTCATTTCCCCTCATTTGTGCATGCGAGAGAGCGAGAGAGAACTTTTGTGCTTGTGTGTGCTTGTGTTTTCTTGAGTTTTCTTGCAGGTACAGTGATCCAGAGCATCAGGAAGCTTGGAAAAGGTAAGAAAATCATCTTCCATCAGAATTCTGCCGAGTGTGTCAGACCATCGCGATGGTCTGCAACTTTTGGTATTTTTGGTAGGCGACCACACCACGAGGTAGGCGACCCTTGCGCTTGCACGAATCCACAGGTGCATCAGAAAAATTCACAGTTTGGTGGACCATCGCGACGGTCTCTGACCATCGTGATTGTGTCACGCTATCGCGATTGTGTCACGCCATCGCGACGACGGTGCCACGTGGCAAGTCAGACCATCGCGACGGTGCTACTCCACGCCATCGCGATTGTGTAATCCCAGACCATCGCGATTGTGTACCCTCACGCCATCGCGACGGTCCAAGCTCATGCCATCGCGATTGTGTAAGTTCACGCCATCGCGATTGTGCAAGTCCACGCCATCGCGACGGTCCAAGCTCACGCCATCGCGACGGTCCAAGCTCACGCCATCGCGACGGTCCAAGCTCACGCCATCGCGATTGTGCAAGTCCACGCCATCGCGATTGTGTAAGTTCACGCCATCGCGATTGTGCAAGACCACGCCATCGCGACGGTGCGATCCAGACCATCGCGATTGTGTACCCTCACGCCATCGCGACGGTCCAAGCTCACGCCATCGCGATTGTGTAAGTTCACGCCATCGCGATTGTGCAAGTCCACGCCATCGCGATTGTGTAACTTCACGCCATCGCGACGGTCCAAGCTCACGCCATCGCGACGGTGCAACCTCAGACCATCGCGATTGTGCAAGTCCACGCCATCGCGATTGTGTAAGTTCACGCCATCGCGATTGTGCAAGTCCACGCCATCGCGACGGTGCACTCTCACGCCATCGCGACGGTCCCAGACCATCGCGATTATCTCTGACCATCGCGATTGTGCACCCCCATCGCAAATTTTAGGGTTTCATTTTTTGGCCAATTTTGGGGCTATTTTTGGGAAATTTTTGGGTGATTAGACTCATAGGAGACCCCTTAGCTCATATTTGGAGAAAAACCTATTTGTCAGTTTTTACCCCCCAGGGCCTGAACGGTCATAACTTTTTCATCCAAAGTCCGTTTTTTGAGCTTAATAGCTCGTTAGAAAGCTCTTGACGAGTACTACGTGACCTCAACTGTTTTTTTTTTTTTTCTTAAAGAATACATCTATTTTTAGATAAGCTATTTTGAGGTTCACCTAGCTTGGGACTAGGAAGCCAGGGGGCAAGTATTGAAAAATTGGGCAAAAGGGAAGGGACTTAAAAGGTGTATGTACTTAAGTGCTTGATCATCCAACTGTGAATTGGTCTAATATTGGATTTTTTTCAGGTATAGCAAGGACAATCAAGGGCAACCAAAGCAAGGCAGTGAAGAGCATCAAGCTTGGGAAGCGCGGCTTCTTGGGCATCAGAGCAACCAGAAAAAGCTGACTCGAGGTTGGAAGATTACTCAACCCCCTCAGTCAATTCTTAGCTTAGGCTAAACGGTAGCATTGAGGATTAAAGACGATAGGAACGCCTAAAGTTCAAGAGATTAAATGTATCAAGTCCAAGACTAAAGTAAAGGTGTGTGTGACGCGAAAACCTAAAGGAAAGAACATAAGTCTGACGGAACGAGAACTCAAAATTGTCACGGAAAGTCGAATTCCTGACGCATACATTAAGACAAGAATCTAAAGAAATCTAAAAAGAATCAAGAAAGTAATAACAAAGAATCGGTGACGATCTGAGCGTGTATTGAGTGTGCAAGGAAGAAAATTAATGAACCTTAGATCGGGCAAACATATAGGTAAGTCAGACCGACGAAGCCTTAGATCATCAGAGGCAAGCGTAAGAACTACTGCTCGATCGTGGGCTCAGCAATTGAATAGTAATTACCCCTACGAGAGCTCAGAGACTAGTGATTCAGAGATGGCATTTAACACAGAAAGACCAGAAGGAGGGTCGAATGTAGCATACTTAGAAAAACCTGAAGGACCCTATAGAACACAACTAGAGTTTCTCCGAACCAACCGTCTAGGTGCTCGCATCTATGAGGATGGTTTGCGAAGGCAAGTGGTGCAAATGCACAACCTTGATCAACCCATTGGATTGGAAAGACCAGTGGTGAAATTCGAGAGAGACACTTACATAGACAAAGAAGGAACGATGTACGTCCTAAGTACGCAGCCAAACAATACGAACGAGTTTGGCGTGATTCAACTAGAGACGGAAGCAAAACCACAAGGAAAACAACCATTAGACGAGCCTAGAACACCTAGAGGGAAATCTGTACTGACACGAGTACTAATCCCAGAATGGATCCCTCAGGATAACAGAAGCATAGAGTTGTTTGTAAATAAAGAAACGGATGAAGCCTTTTGGAGATACAAAACAGAACTACTTAGTGAGGTAGGTGTCATCACTATATACGAGTTCAAGGACCCGGATACACCTGGAAAGGTTGTATACCTGGATGAGACTTCAGAAAGAGTCTTTGTGGTACCCGACCGCGCTAAAAACACATACACATGGAGAGGAGAATTGGTATTCCCTCCATCTAGAACAAACATGAACACAAGTCAACAAGGGGCAGGAACATCCTCGGCCCATGGAAATCAAAGAGAGGGAAATAAAGAGAGACCAGAAGTAAGCTTCACTCATCCCATAGGGAGAGATAGAACAACCACGGACACTAATAGAGTGGATAGACAAAGAGATCATGGAATACCAGGTGGTAGAGATGATTTTCCTCTACCTAGACCACGTGAACACGCAAGAATATTGAGACCCACTCAATTAGTAAAATCAATGAAGAATTATTTTGATGGTGATGGAGAATGTTAATCTCCAAAAGAACAACTTATTCTTGAGATTAGAGCACCTCTATACCAAGAATAAGTCAAACACTCCACTAGTTTAGAGGATCAATTGCTAATTGTCAAAAGATTAACAAATCTGTGAAGAAGGTGAAACACAGAAAAGTCTGCTGCACTATTTTCTCACATTGACTTATGAAACATGTAAAGTTTTTCATGAAACTTTGTATGAATCATCTTCTAGAGATTGCGCAACTATTCCAAGTTGAATCTCCTCAAAAGATTAAGTATAACTTGAGAAATTGATTTCACAAGTTACCTATGTCAGAAACTGTTACTCAGAACAGTCGACTTTACACCTGTAACTTTTAAGACTTGGTTCTCCTTGAATAGAACCCGTTTTACAAAATGCTTCTAGACATAAGTAGCTTATCTTCCAACTTAAAGATTAAGCCATCACTCATGCAAAACTTTAAACTGTGCTGGGAGAAATAACCAAAACATTGACTTCGAAATATGCGCCTGTTTTAGGAACCTGTGTACACAATTCACATGTGAATGTTCCTACACTTAATTCACTCAGCCTGATTACAATTGGAAGCTAAAACTTTGCACAGAGGTCAAGCAACTCTCAACTTAGACTTGTACAAAAGCATTCCACAATTGATCTACTGTAGAAAGAGAACACGCAGAAATATCGGGCGCCAAAATTTTCATTTACTCAGAGAATTTACAACTGAGTGATGAGAGCTAACACACAAGTCTTTTTCCTCTATCTCATGACTTCTATCTTCCTCATTCTTGGCTTCTAACTAATGTCACATATGCTCTCATACATTCCCCGACTTTTCTCAAGATATTTATAGGTAATTTGTACATGATTCTTACTTAAGCAAAAGATCTAAGTCATCTATGACTATACTAATATACATATGTATACACTTCTCTTGTCCTCTGAATGTAATCTTCTTCCACACTTTAGGAATTGATTCTTCTTTCATCATTTGATCTTCCAAGCCTTCAATTGGTGATTGGTCTGCACCAACAGCTCCCCCTCAATCATCAATTGAGGTTTTCTCTGTCTTCTTTATACTTGCCATGTCTTTGAACCTTTGTAATTTGGGTCCATCCAAACTCTTTGTCATCATATCTGCCACTTGTTCTTTTGTTGAAGTATACATCACTTCAATCTCTTTATCTAGTACCTTTTCCCTCAAGAAATGATACTGAATCTCTATATGCTTAGTCCTGGCATGAAAAACAGGGTTAGCTGCCAAATACAAAGAACTCATATTGTCTCCAAAAATTATTGGAACACTATGATCAATCTCAAAACTTTTCATCAAGGTCTTCAACCATATCACTTCCTTTGCAGCTTCTACCATTCCCTTATACTCAGCTTCTGTGGATGATAAGGCACCTGTATGTTGCTTCTTTGAACACCAAGACACTAACTTGTCTCCAACATAACATAGATATCCATGAGTAGACCTTCTATCATCTGAGTCACCTGCCCAATCTGCATCACTAAACACTTTGATTCTTGTATCAGAAGTGAAACCATAATACAAACCTTCACTTAAGGTTCCTTTGATATATCTGAGTACCCTTTGGGCTGCAATCCAATGAGTCTTCTTTGGACAATGCATGAATTGTGACAACACACCTACTGCATATGATAAATCTGGCCTTGTCAAGGTAGCATAGATTAGACTACCTACCAAACTCTGATATTTCTTCATGTCATTGAATTCTTCACCTCCATACCTGCTTAATTTATGATTTACCTCCAATGGTGTAGTTGAGATCTTGCAATCTTCCATGTTAAACTTGACTAGAAGGTTCTTCAAATATCTCTCTTGTGAAACATATACTCCATGTTGAGTATACACAATCTGCATTCCTAGAAAATAAGATAAGTTTCCCAAGTCACTTATCTTAAACTCCTTCTCTATTTGCTTCTTGAGTTCATTGATTCCTTGAGCATCTGTTCCTGTAACAATAATATCATCAACATAAATGCACATGTAAATGTATCCATTTTCACTTGCCTTCACTAGCAAGCTACTATCTGCCTTTGATGCTTGAAATCCACATTCATTCAAGAACTTGACCAATCTGTAATTCCAAGCTCTTGGGGCTTGCTTCAATCCATATAAAGCTCTCTTGAGCTTACACACATATTCTGATCCAATTGATTCCATGAAGCCTTCTGGTTGCTCCATATATACTTCATCTGCAATGTATCCATTTAGAAATGCATTTTTCACATCCAATTGTGATAATTTCCATCCCTTACAAGCAGCAATAGCAATCAATGTCCTAATTGTAGACATCTTAGCAACAGGACTAAAGGTTTCATCATAATCTACCCCATAAGTTTGGGCATAACCTTTGACCACAAGTCTAGCCTTGTATCTAGACACCTTACCATCTGCAAACCTCTTTGTTTTATATACCCACTTACATCCAATGACCTTCTGATTCTTTGGTCTTGGTACTAGTTCCCAAGTTTCATTTTCAAGTAGAGCATCATACTCTTCCTGCATTGCCTTCTCCCAATTCTGTTTACCTTTGGCTTCTTCATAAGTGGTTGGATCTTCTTCTGTCTTTACAATGTATGCATAATCTTTTGTTGTTAGGAAAGATGTATCATAACTATACCTTATAGGTTCTTTCCTTTCTCTTGTAGATCTTCTGATTTCTGCACTTCTTGAAGTTTCAGCCTCATTTGATTCTGGATCAAATCTTGGCCCTTCTTCTACATGATCCTGCATTCTACATCTTGAGTCAATTTCATCAACAATTTCTTCACATATTTTTACCTTTGCCTTACCTTTTCTCTGAATTTCTTCAACACCTGTATACTCATTTGGTGATCCTGTATACCACATATTTTGCTCATCAAATGTCACATCTTTAGTAACAAGAAATTGCTTTGTAGATGGACTCCACAATCTGTAACCCATCTGTCTATCATCATATCCAATAAACACATACTTCTCTGCTTTTGGTTCTAGCTTATGTCTTAATTGTGAAGGAACATAAGCATATGCAATACATCCAAATACTTTACAATGATCAAGACTAGGCTTCTTACCCCACCATGCTTCATAAGGGGTTCCTCCATCCAAAGCTTTGCAAGGCAACCTATTCACAAGATATGTTGCAGTGTTAATGGCTTCTGCCCATAAGTAATTTGGACAATTCTTTTCCTTCATCATGGCTCTTGCAAACTCTACAAGAGTTCTATTCCTCCTTTCTGCTACTCCATTTTGTTGAGGGGAGTACCTGCAAGTTACTTCTCTCTTGATACCTGCATTCCACAAATGATCATCAAACTCTTTTGAGAAATACTCTCCCCCTCCATCTGATCTTAACCTCTTTAGCTTTTGTCCTGTGATCCTTTCTGCATAGACATGAAAATGTTTGAATGTCTTGAAAACTTCTGATTTATCCTTGATTACATACAAAGTAATCCACCTGGTTGCATCATCAACAAACAACACATAATATCTGGATCCATTTATGCTATAGTCCCTTGAGGGACCCCATACATCTGTATGAACCAATTCAAGCATATTTGAATACTTGTACCCTGATTTGTTATAAGAACCTTTATGTGCTTTACCTAATTGACAAGCTTCACACTTGTACACCATATGTTGCCCTTCAATATTTGGCAATCCAAGCACCACCTGATTCTTTGACATTTCCTTTATAGCTCTCTCATTGAAATGACCTAGCCTTTTATGCCATAGGTCTAATTCAGATACCTTTTGACCTCCATAGGTAAATAATGCATGTCCCACATTACCTTGGACTTTGAGAGTGAACAATCTTTCTTCCTTTTTTCCTGCAATTATGGTTCTATATCCCTGATTTGGATCTTGTACATAGACACCATCATTTGTGAATCTTACCTCATATCCTTTCTCCACAATTTGCCCTACACTTATCAAATTTTTAGGAATAGTAGGAACATAAAGTACCTTGCTCAGAAGTGTACTTCCACTCTTTGTCTTCACTGATCCAATGCTCTCCACTTTATGTTTGGTATTGTCACCTGTTTGAACTGTATGTCCATTCATCCTTGCTTCCATATCAGTCATCAAGGATAGATTACCACTCAGATGGTTACTACACCCTGAGTCAATATAAAACACTCTTTGATCTTCTCCCATTGATTCATGAGTTGCATTCAAGATAAGAGTTATGTCATCCTTCTGATCTGATGCATAATTGTAATAATTATTGTTGTAGGACTGAGATTGGAAGTTTCTTCCACCTCCTCTACCATATGATGTCCTACCACCTCTTCCTCTGAAGTTGCCTCTTTGGTTTCTGCCTCCTCTACCTCTTTGATTATAATTCTGATTGTTGTATCCTCCATTTTGATTGTTATGCCAACAATCATTTGCCAAATGGTTTGTTCTGCCACAAATCCAACAAGCCTTAGCATTATCTTTGTTCTTACCTCCTCTTCCTTTACCTCTGAAATTTGTCTTCCCTTTTGTGAAATTAGCTTGATTTGAATTCCCTTCATCATCATTCAATTGCTTTCCCTTGCCATTCTTTTTCTTGTCCTTGGAGTACATAGCTTGACTTGTACTTCTATCATTGTCTCCTTTAAGATCCTGCTCAAAGGTTAGCATATGTCCTAGCAATTGATTAAGGTCAGGAGTAAAGTGATCAAGTGACAACTCTATGGACAATATAAAAGGCTTCCACTTCTCATCTCCTCTCAAACCTGTAAGTATTTGTCTTACCAACTTTTCCTCTTCAATGTCTTCATCCACTGCTCCCAAGCTATCTGCAATATCTTTCATCCTTGCCACATAATCTGAAATTGATTGTGAGCTCTTCTTCTTGAAGGTTGTGAACTCAGCCCATAGTGAGGACTTCCTTGACTTAGTTGTATTTTGGAAATGCTCTTCCAAGGCATTCCAAACATCTGTGGCACTTTCCAAACCTCTAATGTGAGGTAGAAGGTAATCATTTACAGCCATGTAGATGATACTCCTTGCTTGAGCATCCTTTCTCATCCAAGTCTTCAACATTGCAAGTTCTTCCCTAGTAGGAATACTTGGATCTGCAAATTCTGGTTTTTCTTCATCTCCTGTAATAAATGATATAAGATCTTTGCTCATGAGGTGTGCTTCCATCCTCATGGACCATGCTGGATAGTTCTCCCTATCTAGCTTATCAATCTGCAAGCTTTCTCCCATCTTATGTCCACCTGTGTATTGAAATCTTCAAGCTTTACAAACAATGTATGTACCTTTACTTCGAATTGGACTCCTTTTGCTTTTCTTGATGTCAATTTGTCTTCTCCTCAAGCTTTGACTCCAAGCTTTCACTTCTTGATCCTTCAAGTGTTGAATTTCTTGAATCTGCAACAGTCGGGATCCTTCTTTCTTCAAAATTGATGTCTCCTGCTCTGATACCACTGATGGAGAATGTTAATCTCCAAAAGAACAACTTATTCTTGAGATTAGAGCACCTCTATACCAAGAATAAGTCAAACACTCCACTAGTTTAGAGGATCAATTGCTAATTGTCAAAAGATTAACAAATCTGTGAAGAAGGTGAAACACAGAAAAGTCTGCTGCACTATTTTGTCACATTGACTTATGAAACATGTAAAGTTTTTCATGAAACTTTGTATGAATCATCTTCTAGAGATTGCGCAACTATTCCAAGTTGAATCTCCTCAAAAGATTAAGTATAACTTGAGAAATTGATTTCACAAGTTACCTATGTCAGAAACTGTTACTCAGAACAGTCGACTTTACACCTGTAACTTTTAAGACTTGGTTCTCCTTGAATAGAACCCGTTTTACAAAATGCTTCTAGACATAAGTAGCTTATCTTCCAACTTAAAGATTAAGCCATCACTCATGCAAAACTTTAAACTGTGCTGGGAGAAATAACCAAAACATTGACTTCGAAATATGCGCCTGTTTTAGGAACCTGTGTACACAATTCACATGTGAATGTTCCTACACTTAATTCACTCAGCCTGATTACAATTGGAAGCTAAAACTTTGCACAGAGGTCAAGCAACTCTCAACTTAGACTTGTACAAAAGCATTCCACAATTGATCTACTGTAGAAAGAGAACACGCAGAAATATCGGGCGCCAAAATTTTCATTTACTCAGAGAATTTACAACTGAGTGATGAGAGCTAACACACAAGTCTTTTTCCTCTATCTCATGACTTCTATCTTCCTCATTCTTGGCTTCTAACTAATGTCACATATGCTCTCATACATTCCCCGACTTTTCTCAAGATATTTATAGGTAATTTGTACATGATTCTTACTTAAGCAAAAGATCTAAGTCATCTATGACTATACTAATATACATATGTATACACTTCTCTTGTCCTCTGAATGTAATCTTCTTCCACACTTTAGGAATTGATTCTTCTTTCATCATTTGATCTTCCAAGCCTTCAATTGGTGATTGGTCTGCACCAACAGATGGGACAGGAGATCCCTATGACCATGTCGCAGAATTCAAGCAAGTACTAAGAGCCGAACAAGTTGAAGACATGTTCACGCAATACAACGCATTTGGACTAACGTTAAAGAATACAGCTTTAACTTGGTTCCAACCATTGCAACAAAGGCAATTTAGGGACATCCATCACTTTTTAGAGTCATTCATGTTTGAATTCTCTAAAAGTGGGATTAGACATGACACATCTTCGTTGATTCATAGCTTTAAACAGACCCCTCAAGAAACAGTTAGACTCGCAGGACGTAGGTTTAGAAAATATGTTGAACGATGTCCAATGCAAGAGCTACCCTCACAAGCTAAGCAAGTGTCATTGTTTCTAGATGGCTTGTTGAGCTCGAAACTACGCTCCTATGTGTACCTAAAAGAACCCAGAACGCTAGAGCAATGTGTAAGAATTTGCATAGACATTGAAGACAACTTAGGAGACGAGTTGGAACTTTCAAAGGTCTATAAGGACTCAGACTGTTCATCTCTAGCATCCACGAAATTGTCTAGCTCAATAGAAGACCTAGCAGAAAAAGTGGCCCAGAAACTAGGAGTTTCTAGTAAACCTAGGGTGCTAACAAACAAGCGTTGTTACACCTGTGGTGGTGATCATATGGCAAATGTGTGTCCCAATACAACACAACCTCAAGCCAACCCTAGTGGCCAATACTGTACAATTGAGAGAAGATACACGAATCATACGGCTCAGGACTGCCCGTACAACAAACAAACCGTGAGACAGAACTACCCGCAAGCATACCCGCAGCCAGGTAGGTATCAAGGCCAATACAATGCTCAGCCTTATTACTATAGGCCTCCTCAGAACTACCCGTACCAGGCTCAACAGAGACCTCAACCTGTCTTAGCTCAGCAGCCACCCCCACCAGCGAATGTCATCTCAGTCAAATATGTTGCTGCAGAAGAGAACCTAAGTAGGGCCTTAGTGCCTTCTTCACCTTTGATCACAGAGAGTGACCCACACTCAAACAGTTTTGACTCTACGCATGTCGATAGTCCACCCGCATATTACACAGAGTCACCAGAACACGTGGAGACATATCATTACGATAGTCCACCAGTGGAACCTAGTTGGGAGCCCGACTATGCTAATGTGATGTACACTAACCCAAATCCACGGCCCCAATTAAGACAACAGAGACCACAGGGCCCTAGAGGACCATGCTTTAGGTGCCAGGGAGATCACTTCATAAAGGATTGTCCACATCCCCCGATAGCAGGACAATCACAGTACTATAACATCCAAGGCTTTTGTGCCGATTGTGGCAAAGAGCACATAATCAAAGATTGTCCTAAGAACCCTGTTAACGCTCCGAATGTGACACCGATCAACGTGATAGGTATTGTAAATAATGCAGATAGATCCAACCCTACATACGTGCCTATCCAAGCTATAACAAGAGCCCAGGCACTCTTACAGAACCAAAAGCTTAATCAAGAGAAAGTAGTCGAAACCAGTGAAGTTGCAGAATCTAGCAGTAAAAAGACAAAATCTTGGAAAGATTCTAGAGAAAGAATTAAAAGAAAATGGAGTAAAAAGATAACGGAGTTGGAAGGAAGTTTAAAGGAATCTAGAGCCAAAATCCAAGAATTGACCTCACAGGAATTGAATCAAGAGAATCCAGCTCAAAAATCAAGATCAGTTTTAGCGGAACCCATACCAGAGAATTTAGACATGATGTTTCGTGCATATCAGGCTAGATTAAAAGAGGGACCTAAAGTAGCTGAAATGAGCAAAAACTACCCACGAGCTAATCTAGAAATTGAGAGAACTAAACTTTGCATGAAGATGGTAGAACTAGCACAAGCCTTGTTCGAAGCCTCTAGATATCTTAATTGGAATAACATGGCAAAACCGGAGTTACACTTTCAAGGACTAATGGAGAGGCTAGAATATTTGATCGAGAGCAAAGAGAAAAAGGATCAGCCTAGGAACCCTATTGTCCCAGAGACACAGGAAAGGAATGCACCGTCCCCGTCTCAAGTACCCAACACAGAAAGTCAAGACAATCTGTCTTCCATACATAGGTACTCACATGAATTTTTGAGAGAAATCCAAGAAGAGAAATGGAGAAAAGAACAAGGAACCCATCCTCCTATTCAAGAAATAGATGACTTGCAGGAACAATTTCCCCAAGACATTCCCTCTATATACGATGATGTAGAGGAAGAACAACTGAGTGAACACACAAGATTTGAATCTAATTCTTTACAAGAATTACCTCAGTTCACAGGACCTTGGGAAGCAAAGTCTATTAGTATGAGAGCACCCACGATAATAGTGAGGAATGAAGAATCATTGATCCCTAGAAACACGGAAGTGATCAAGAATACCAAAGTACAATGTAATCTTACTCTGGAGGAGTTATTGAAGGTAAAACCAGAATTGTGGAAGCATGTAGCAAATCAATTTCCCGAGCTTGCTACTGCTCCCTCACAAATAGGATCACATAATAAGGTACCAGAGATTCCAGTGGAAAAGATTGGAGACATAAGCGAAGGAGAGGAAGGTAACACTTATCTTCCGATAACCCATCAGGGCTACACCACGAAAGCCATCTTAGATTCAGGAGCCGGAGTAGCCATAGCTACCACCACTTTATGGAAACGTTGGGGTAAGCCAGCATTAAGACCCACCAGGATGAAGCTACAAATGGCTGATGGACACATAGAAAAACCATTAGGCTTACTAGAAGGTATATCTCTCACCACTTGTGGTGTAGAATTTGAGCATACCTTTGCCATTTGTGACTTTGCAAAAAACCATGCTTATGAGATGATATTGGGACGACCATTCATGCGTCAGTTGCAAATTGTACAAGATTGGGGAACTAATTCTTTGTACTTGCAACATTTAGGAGTGACTACCAAAGTCAATCTTAAAGACTATTCACATAGAGATGTACCCCCAATACAATGGAATACCATCCATAAGACACCAGTAGAAATAGAATCCGTGCACTCATTAGAATCAGATCCTTCTTGGTTGCATGAGGATACTCATTTATGGATGTGTAAAGTAGCCAAACAAGAGGAAGAAAGGTTAGAAGCCAGGACCTTAGGTGCAGAACAACATCCACGAACCCTACAAGATCCAGCCTATGCACCTGTAGTATTCCCAGACGAAGAGTTTGAACCCCATGGTTGGGCAGAAATCCTAGCAACCATGGATGTAGCCATCAATGAAGAACAATGGACACCCCACTGTGACGAGGATGGCTATGACATTTCAGTTTTTACGATAGAGCCAATCATGGGCGATGCAATTTTAGAAGAGTGTGAACCCAACACTGATGCATTTGAGGATGCAAGCGATTTTGATTTAGAATCAATTATCATGGACCCACCCTTTGCATCAGAGGAAGAATATTTCTACGAAGTAGAGACTCACCCTCAGAGACACGAGGAAATTACGAATGAGGTGAGATTAGCCACGGAAGTGACTACTAAGAGTGAAGGCAAGAAAAGAAAGAAGAAAGAAACCATGTCAGAAAAAGAAGAATCTTTGTTTGAAGTACCGGAGAATTTCAAGAAATATGAAATCGAAGATAGAAGAATCATGGTACGAATGCCTAATAGAAAGGCGAATGACGGACAAGTATATGATAACCGCGAGAAAACCAAGAAAATAATCGTAGCCATAGAAGGAGAGGAAGAAAAATGCACATACATAGGGCATGATTTGACAACTGAAGAAGAAGAAGAGCTAGTTGCCCTATTACGCGAATATAGAGATGTTTTTGCGTGGAGTTACAAAGATTTGAAAGGAGTAGATCCAGATATATGTTCTCATAGAATCCCTATGACTCTGGATGCAAAACCGACAAAACAGAAACCGTACACGTACAATGATAACTACGCTGTGAAGATTAAAGAGGAGATAGATCGCTTGATAGAAGCAGGATTCATTTACGAAATTGAGCATACCGAATGGGTATCTCCCATTGTGGTAGTGCCCAAGAAGAATGGAAAATTGTGTGTGTGTATTAACCTTAAAAAAGTTAATACCGCCACGATTAGAGATAGTTATCCTCTTCCTATCACAGAACATCTATTGGAAAGAGTTGCGGGCAAGGAAGTTTACAGCTTTCTTGATGGATTTTCAGGCTATAATCAAGTAGCTATTGCTCCAGAAGACCAACACAAGACGGCATTTGCCACTGAATGGGGCATATTTGCATTTCGTGTGATGCCATTTGGCTTAACAAATGCACCCGCCACTTTCCAGCGACTCATGTGTCATGTTTTTAAGGAATTCCTACGCAAGAGTTTGGAAGTTTATGTCGATGACCTATGTGCTCATTCAAATGTAAGACAGACACATATCCCAGAGTTAAGACAAATATTTGACAAATGTCGAGAGTATCAAGTTTGTTTGAACCCAGAAAAATGCGTTTTCATGGTCAGACAAGGCAAAATTCTAGGACACATTGTGTCCAAAAATAGAATCTCTACGGATGAAGAAAAAGTAAAGGTAATTGCAGATTTACCTAGACCAACTAATGTGAAAGAGGTACAGGCATTTATGGGCCATTGCGGATATTATAGGAGATTCATACACATGTATGCAATCATAGCCAAGCCTTTGTACTCTCTTTTAACCAATTTTGATTGGACAGATGAATGTGAAAATTCATTCAATGAACTTAAACGACGCTTGTGCTCAACACCTATATTGACTACCCCAGATTGGAGTAAGCCATTCCATGTACATGTGGATGCATCCAATTACGCCATAGGATGTGTGTTAGCACAACCCACGAATGAAGGTAACATAGATCTCCCCATAGCTTACGCGAGCAGACAATTGAACGCAGCAGAAAGAAATTACACCACGACGGAACGAGAAGGATTAGGGATGATCTACGCAGTAAAGAAGTTCAGGCACTACTTGTTGGCCAATAAATTCAAGTTCTTTACGGATCATCAAGCCCTATTGTACTTAGTCAACAAACCATGTAACACGGGACGATTGATACGTTGGTTTCTATTACTCATGGAGTATGATTTTGAAGTAGTTGTCAGGAAAGGAAAGACACATCTTAGAGCTGACCACCTTTCAAGATTAACCTCAGGAGAAGCTCCTCAAGGAGTAGCGGATGAATTACCAGATGCATACTTGTTTAACCTTGAGATAGCACCAGAATGGGCTAAGCCTATAGTCCCTATTCTCACATATGGACCCAAGAACCCTAGGATAAAGATCAGAGAAGGAGAGATTACCAAGTCCCAAAGATACCAAATAATAGCAGGAAGCATATATAAACAGGATAATCAAAAAATTCTTGCTTGTTGTGTAGATGAATCAGAACATGCAAATTGGTTGCAATTAGCACACATAGGTGCATTAAAGCAACATCATTCGAAACATAGAACATTACAGACTCTGCATAGACTAGGAGTATATTGGCCTTCAATGGAAGCAGATGTCTACAAGCTGTGTAAAGAATGCCATGTTTGTTGTGAAAAACCACCAGTAGAGCATGCTACATTATATCACGTGTCTCTCACACCAGACTGGAGTGAACCATTAGTGACATACTTGAGGACGAACACATTCCCTCAAGGCATGACCTTAGCTCGGCAACGCAGTCTAGAGCAGGAAGCTCAAGATTATTCACTTATTGGTGATAATTTATACAAAAGAGGACGAGATGGATATCTAAGACAATGTGTTCATGAGAGCGATTATCTGAGCATACTAGAGACTGCACACCAAGGTGTTGCAGGAGGTCATTTTGGACCCGATAGGATAATCAAAGCCATCCTCTTTGCAGGATTATGGTGGCCCACTCTTCACATAGATGCGCATACCTATGTAAAGAGATGTGATGTGTGCCAAAGAACTCAGTTTCCTACTCGCAAAGATGAAATGCCATTGAAACCCATGATGGGCGGACGTGCATTTTCTAAGTGGGGTATAGACTTTGTAGGACCCATTAACCCCCCTGCAAAAGGTACACATGCGGAATACATTATTGTTGCGACAGATTATCTTACGAAATGGGTAGAGGCAAAAGCCACGAAAAAGAATGATGCACACACAACTGCAAAATTCTTATTTGAGAATGTCTTTACAAGATATGGATTGCCTATAGAGTTAGTGAGCGATCGAGGCACTCACTTTCTAAACCAAGTCATTGAATATTTGTTACAGGATTTTATGGTGATTCACAAGAAATCCGCACCATATCATCCTCAGGCCAATGGTCAGGCTGAAAGCACTAACAAGATCCTTTGTAACGTACTGACAAAACTTGTGAACAACAAACGTTCAGATTGGGACAAACAGTTACACCACGCTGTTTGGGCATATCGAGTGGCCTACAAGACCGTACTCAATGCAACTCCCTTTCAGATGGTTTTTGGTCAGAATGCTGTGCTTCCTTTGGACTTCTTGATACTGACCCTTAAGGTTGCACAAGAACATCAGTGGACCGGCCATGAATTATCAGCGAGAATAATGGACTTGGAACGATTAGGAGAAACCAGGCTCAAGGCAGCAGCAGGCATATATGCAGCGAAGAAGCGACAAAAAGCGTATTTTGATGCGCATGTGAAAGATAAAGGCTTAAAAGAAGGAGATTTAGTTCTAGTATATACGCTAAAGCAACACGCACGTAAGTTAGAAAAGCGAGGTTATGGACCTATGATCATTAACAGACTCTCAACAAGTGGAGCAGTCCAATTGGCCACCTTAGAAGGAGACGTAATGCCTAATTATATTAGTGGCTGTAGAGTCAAGCTATATCAGGAACCTCTTACTGAGGATATGCTTAGACGACTCTCGTTGGCAAAGAAGCGTAAGGAGGAAGAAAATAGAATACGAGCGGAAGCTCAGGCAGAAGCAATAGAACGCATTAAACGCATGAAGTTAAGAAGACAAGGACTAGGGAGAGAACCTTATAACTATCTGGAAACTACACCCAGACATCCCATGGCCATGTGTCAGGTAAAGTCAACCACTCATCCTCGTATAGTGGACAGGAGACCATTCATTACAGTTAGGCTAGAGCACGACAACCCTTGCCAAGAGCTCAGGGCTTTAATTGATTCAGGTGCTGCGACTAGTGCGATTAGATGGTCCCACTATAAGGATTCAAGAGTAGAAATGCGGCCAATCGAGGCATACCTCATAGGCCTAGGAGGCATGGAAACCCCTTGCATGGGTGAGGTGGACCTTCCTATCCTCATTAAGGATGTGACCATGACAGCGAAGCTACTAGTGTGCCATGATGACGACCTGATAGAACCCCTAATCCTTGGCCAAGATTGGCTATACGATCACTCAGTGGACCTAAATCTTAGACAAGGCTCCTTACAGATTGGAACCTTAGAAGAGAAGCGAGTGATACCGCTTGACTTCCCTAACGGCATTCCGATTGAGGTTTGTAACCCTAGACCCTATGAAATACATGCGACGGAAGACCGGAAGATCTTTAATCAGCTCAGTCACGTTACGTCTACACCAACCCACTCGGGCTTGGCCATGGACAGTTGTCAATCAGAAGGACGACAGGAGATCTTCCCTGGGACTTCCTGCAAACTAGAAGAGACAGCGACCCAACCGCTAGGGCAGATGGACACAATCAGCGGTCAGGTGGGTTGCGTCAGCGGCCAAATGAGCACAACACCTTACGGTGCTCATCCTTCCAAACTTGCTGCGGACTGGCCTAGATTAAAGATGAAGAACGAATCACTTCCTAATGGGCAGGTCACGCAAGTGTTGGATCTCCCTTCTTTTCCAAAGCAGAGTGTCCAAAGGACCTCTCAAACCCAACCTCGACAGAGTCAACCACGACGAAGGAACCCAGACCAACGGCAGTATCAGAAGACACAACAAGGAAAGCAGTCTAGGCCACCCAAAGGAAGCGGCACCAGACAAATATGGGTGCCAAAAGGACAGCAACCACAGCCTATCAGCAACACTGCGGAAGAGAGCAGGACAAAGTTTCAACAAAAGCAGAGTCTGGAGACAAGGTCCTCTCGATCTTCTTCTACAAGCATCAATACTCGACAAATTTGGATCGCCAAGAAATATCTTACCCATAGACCCACACCCACGCAGATTTGGGTACCCAAACAATGTATTATATCTCAACCCTCTAGCCATGTAATATATGCCCCTCAGAAATCTTTTCATCCTTCAATACCACCAAACGCGATACCCCTTCCGTATCTCAGCAGAACCACATCACCCACCCAAGGACTCTTAAGAAATGGATACCGAAACGTATCCAGACATCTTCTTGTACCCCATTATCTAACAATTTTCCCATCCCGTTTAAACTCCACCCTTGTAATAATTCACCCTCAACCAAACCTTGTATAAATTCACCCACCATCATCACACATCATGCATGATAAAAGCTCATCAAGAGATGTATGCATAATCTGACCATGTAGGTTTCTAGAGACCTGCATTAGCTCTGCACAAAGATCATGGCATCAAGCACTTCACGACACTTGGCTACACGGGTTACGCATCGGTTATGGAAAGGGATTGCGGTCTCACTTTAATGGGATCATAATTAATTTCCATGCTAATGTGTTAATCTTTTGTAGCAGATCTTTCTCATTAGCGCATCAATCATCATGCAAACCGAAGCAGGACCCTCAGAAGCAGGCCCCAGCGTGGCGGCAGTGCCCCTCAATGTTTTACGAGCAGAATCCCACCCGACTACTCCACCGCCAGAATTCCAAGGATTTCCAGGGCCCATGCCGATCGATAACCCACCTATGGGATACACCGAGAAGATACACCATAACTCTCACTGGTTCCAAGGCCTAGCAGGACCTTTATCGGATGCTGATTTTATTTTTGAAGCAAATATGACATTTGACGACCGCACATGGGGCAAGTATCAATTTTTCTCTAGGGATTTCGAAGACCTACAGAACACCCAGGACTTAACTCATGTTTGGGCCAGAGCCGGTTTCACGGAGTATTTCAGTGATCCTCTACCCAAACCAGACTTTTATCGGTGTTATTATTTAATCACTACTTTGCTGGCCTCAGAGAATAAGGATATCCCAGGAACCTTTATCTTACCTTCTTTAGTGGAAGATCCACCTTACAAAAGATTTTATCTTTCGAAGGATTTAATCAGAGCCGCCATCAAAATTCATGGAACCCACACTCCAACGGAGAAAGAACGACTAGTCCCAGAACAGATGAAGCGTGGCGATGTCACTAAATGGGAGGAGATCTCAGCAATTACACCTGAGCTGTCAAAGCCGCTACGGATATGTATGCAACATTTTGCATTCCCCGCTCAGGACAGATTCACCATGCCACATAAAAGAATATGGTTTGGATTATACTTAGCCTGTACTGGACCTCAAACTGTCGATCTGGCGAGCTGGATCATTGATCAAATGTATTTGGCACAACACAGATGGGAACGAAAGAAAGTGCTGAATGGATGTTGTGCGCTGACAAGAATTGTTTATATGTGCTTGGCTTATGACTTGCCGATTGAACGTGCATTAACAGGAGAAGAGTTGAAGGCATTCAAAGGAACGACGAAGAAAGCCAGGAAGCCCAGCAGAGCACGGGCAGGTAAACGCATGAGAGGCACTATTCCCTGCCTTCAAGTGCCAGAGTCACCATCACCACAACCCTCCCCAGAGCAATCACCGACAGAAGCCACTCCCACAGTACAACCTATTCGCATAAGGTTATCTAGACCAGTGGTAACAGAGGGCACTACTAGTACCGTTGCACCTCAGGCAGCTGCAACTACAGAACCCACCCCCACGACAACAGAAGCTCCCACCACTATTGGTGCGGAAGCCTTTTCTTTCCCAATACCACACATGGAGGCAGAACCAATAAACACAACATTCGATTTTGAGATGCCGGATGCATTTTCTAACGAGTTCCAGTTTTCCGAAGGACAGTTCTTTTCTCAAGAATATGAAAGACCGAGTTACCCTACTACACCCAGGGGTCAGCCACAAGGACAGCTCGTGTCGAGCTCTGATGACGAAAGAACAGCATCTGATGACAACGAAGGTGACGATGAAGCCAGCCGGGGCACACATGATTCCCAAGAACACGAACAAACAGATGGCCAAGGCCAACAAACCGATGCACACGGTGACACCAGCACGCATGAAGAGGAGACTTTCGAAGCAGCAGCTTACACGCTGGCAATCAAGAAATTATATCGTACGATGGAGAAAGTCTGGGCACGGAAGAAATTGACTGACGAAGAGAGCCAAACCATAATCGAACAAGAACTCATCTCCGGAGGGTTTGAAGAAGTTTACATCAGAGGGTTCAGAGAACTGGTCCAATCCATTGGCCCAGTTGAAGCACTAAGATATTTACAAAGGAAGCCACTACCCCAATATGACCCTCGCAGAGTTCGCCTGTTATCGAAGCCCGATGAATACATTCGAGTTCCGGTAGGTCCTCAATCATCCCACCAAGCGCAAGATGCACGCCTACGTCCAGAAAGATCCATCACCGGAGAAGCTATCCTAGTCGACTCCCCACCACATACTACCGTTGTACATACTACCACTATCCTTGAAATAACATCCACACCATCTACTCCTCTCTCACCTCATGTTTCACCAACTCATCCTGTATCCCCCGCACACCCACCTGCCCCTCCCACATCCACACCAGTCCACGGCAACATAGCCACAGCCTTTACCCTGCCCATTCATGCCACCCTGCCCGCACCCACCCCACCTCGCCTACGTGTTAACCCCTTCATCCCTTCATCCTTCCCATCTTTTCCCCCACCTTTAAGATACCCTTTCACCTTTCTAACCCCACTAACCTTCTCACCAGTTTCACCTCCCCAACCCACTCTGACCCCTATTCCCCCTTTTCACCAAGCTGCTCGAGCTATTCCCCTGTAAATTACTCTACATTTGTAAATCCCGTCTTCACACCGACACAACCACCCACATACACACCACTTTTCACAGTCACCACACTTGACACGTCCAGTGACATGGACATCTCACCACCCACCGCATCAGCACCCACTCCACTCGCAACACCATCATATTTAGGTACGTCACAATTTTCCACGATCACCACTGCATCCACCTTCCCAACCCCATTCCCCATCCCCGCTGCATCTACTTCCACCGCATCCGCACTTAGCACTCCATTACTATTATCGCCAACCATAGACACTGCACTTCAACAAATGTTCACATGCATGACACAAGTACGAGATGAGTTCGCATCTCTTGGAAACAATTACCAACAGTTGCAGAGGACGACAAATGAATTACAGCCGCAGCTTAACTCATTATCAATCGAGAACGCCTCTTTAAATACGCGATACCAAGAACTAAGAGAGACATATCATAAGCTAGAGCTAGAAAGTGAAGAGAAAACTAAAGAAGCCACTGCTGATCTGGACAACCTGCTTCGAGCCCAAACAATTAGGAACGCGACGCTGACCAGGAATATGGGCTTACTAAGAAGACACCTAGCCGCAGCAAAAGAGGAGAACCAGAGACTCCAAGAGCAGAATAGAGAGAACTTGGAAGCGGCATTGGACCATCCAGAACAACCCTTAAGTCCTAGCAGATTCAAGGCAATCCCATCCGAATCAATGCAGATGTTGCTAGAGGATCACGTGAGATTGCTAGAGGACTACGATCGAATGAACGAAGAGCATCAGAAGTTAAAAGAAGATCACAAGCTACTACAGCTCAGAGAACCGGCACCACAACAAGTACCAGTAGCAGCAGAAGTACCAGAACCTGTGGACCCCTCTCCTGCCTTCATAGAGGAACTCAACGCATTACGGGCCCAGGTAGCCACTCTCCAATCATGCATAGATGTGTACGAAGCACCACCACGGCCTGACTCCCCACCGGAGATCCCAGCGGACGACGCGAACATAACCATTCCGGTGGAGGAAACGTTTGAAGAAGCATACGAGCCAATACCCATCCCAGGCGGACAAGTCACGGCCGAAGGCCAGATGACCTATGAACTTCCTACCCCCGCGTGGATGAAAACGATTGAGGAACTTGGAACGACACATTCAGCCAGAGTAGAGGCCCAGCTACATGCTATGGCCATGATCGAAGAAAGAATATTGCAATCTCCCTACTTTGCTCAATTGGCCCCACGCAGGTACATATCCGGGCATGAGCTTCAATACAAACCATACTTCATGCTAATGGCCGAATACCAGCTGGCCATAGAGAAGCGAACTGGCAAGAAGCCATCACATGCAACTCAATTTGAGCCTGAAGACTTGCCACTGGATGCGCAACAAGGTACTATTTATCAACCAGATTGGCGTACACGTCTTTTACAGGAGTACCCTGAAATGATGAGCACATGGGTTAAGGCACCTTTACATTTAAAATACAATCCGTGTTGGGGACCAGTGCCACGACGCCGCTCCTGGACTGCCTTCGCTATCAAAGTACATAACAATAAGAAGTGCCAAGACTGGCTGAATTACCCCTATTTTAAGCCACCCATCGAGTTACCAACTATTGGCTATATGATGGCTACAATCCGTCACTGGCTCCCTCGCTTGAGATATATGGATGATATAGCAGCGCATATGACTGTCAAGATATTTGACATGATGCAAATGATATTTAAAGTCTTCCGGCGAGTCAAAGCACCACATGTTAACACCCCGGGATTTGAGCATGGCAACTTGGATCTCGCAGACGACATGAGTACGACGCCATCGCTCCGGGTTTGTTATGCCTGGCATTGCAGAGTCAAGTACTTACCGGCGTGCTACAAGCAGACATTTGAAGAGATGTTCACCACCGGATTTTGGGAATACCACTCTGAAGTGTTCATCAGCAGGCCGACCCACTTATTGCACTTATTTGCCTGTGAACAGTTGGTGTATTCCACGCATTACAGACTCCCACCATCCGATGAACCACAACCAGTTAATTGGGAGAAACTCGAGGCCGACCTAGCCCGAGGCATTCGAGTATCTGAGCACACCCTCGCTCACGACCTCCTACAAAACTACATCCGGCAGACCGCACAACAAGGTTCTGTCGCGGACGACAGAAGCGAGAGGGAGGGGGGTGTTGGAAGCAGTCAGAGGCACAGACGCCACGGAAGCATGTAAAGACGGAGCAGGGAGCCAGTCGGATTATTTTTTAAACAATTATGTTTTTATTACCTCTTCAAACATCCAACAGTGATTTTCATCACTCTTGTAACATATGTAATATAGACAAAATCCCATTTTCTAATTCATAGCTCCATTTTGTGCAAGCCGAGGAGTCCTCGAGCTTGAGGAGCTTAGGTAGAATGCGCGTACCAATTTTCGTTATTTTTAGACATCGTTTACCCTTCCAAATAGCCTCTAGGACCTATTTTTTAACTATGACGGTCACTAGATGTGAAACCGGTCAAAACTAGTCTAGAAACTATAAAAAGAGCTAGAGAGCTCATTTTTGGGGGTGGTTCATTTTGGTTAGTGTGAGCTTAGAGCTAGTTTGAGCTTGTAATAGTGTTCTTGAGTAATAGAGCTAATTTCCCACCTTCCATTGTGTCTTGCTTGTCTCTTCATTGTGTGTGTGCATGTGTGTGTGCATTTCTATGCTTCTCACCTTCACTCTCACTTCATCTCACATTCACGATCTTCATATCACTCCTATCTCTTCCGCGGATTGACATTAAGGAGGTGGAGCTTCTTAACGTGGTTCTCACCATTGTGCTAGAGCAACAGACCTCAAACAAAGATTCTTCCTCTTCTGGTGAGACTTCTCTCTTCTTTCGTTTCTTTCCTTCTTCCTTCGGGGTCACATGTGTGGCTAATCTTACATCATTTGTAAGCTCTCCATGCCTCTGGGGTTGAAATTATACTTCATGGAAGTATTCTTCATCTGATGCAAAAGATGGGTCCATAATGATTGACTCTAGATCGGAGTCACTCGCATCCTCAAATGCATCAGGGCTAGGTTCGCACTCTTCTAACACTGCCTCTCCCATGATTGGCTCTATGGAGAAGACTGAAATGTCATAGCCATCCTCATCACAGTGGGGTGTCCATTGTTCTTCATTGATGGCTACATCCATTGTTGCTAGGATTTCTGCCCAGCCGTGGGGTTCAAATTCTTCGTCAGGAAAGACTACAGGTGCATAGGCTGGGTCTTGAATGGGTCTATGTGTTTCGTTTGCACCTATTTCTCTGGCCTTTTCTCTCTTCTCTTCTTCTACTCCTACTTTGCACATCCATAAGTGGGTGTCTTCATGCATCCATGAGGATCCTGACCCTATGGAATGCACCGATTCTGTATCATCTTTGGCTCTATGGATGGGATTCCATTGGATGGGAGGGACATCTCTATGAGAGTAATCTTTGAGATTCACTTTGGTCGTAACACCTAAGTGTTGCAAATACAAGGAGTTGGTTCCCCAATCCTGTACCACTTGCAACTCTCGCATAAATGGTCTTCCCAAAATCATCTCATAGGCATGGTTCTGGCTAAAATCACATATAGCAAATGTGTGCTTGAACTCAACACCACATGTGGTGAGAGTTATTCCTTCTAACAGCCCTAAGGGTCGCTCTATGTGACCATCGGCCATTTGCAATTTCATTCTCGTTGGCTTGAGTGCTGGCTTGCCCCAACGCTTCCATAGGGAAGTGGTGGCAATTGCAACTCCTGCACCTGAGTCCAAAATTGCCTTGGTGGTGTACTCCTGGTAGGTAATGGGAAGATAGGTGTTCCCTTCTTCACCGTCACACATATCTCCTATCTTATCCAAGGGTATCTCTGGCACCTATGTGATCCTACCTGGGAACGAGGTTTTGATATCTCTGGTACTTGTTTGGCTACATGTTTCCATAGCTCTAGCCTTACTTTGAGTAGCTCTTCTAAGGTGAGGTTGCATTGTACTTTAGTGTTTTTCACTACCTCTGTGTTCCTGGGTATGAGTGAGTCCTCATTCCGTACCATGACCTTGGGTGCTCTCATACAAGTAGACTTAGCTTCCCATGGGCCTGTGAAGTGGGGTAATTCTTGTAAAGAATTAGACTCAAAGTCTAGTCTTTCCTGAGAATGGGTGCTCTCCTGCTCCTCATAAATGGATGGGATGTCTTGTGGGAATTGGTCGTGTGCATCATCCACAAGTTCAATGGGAGGAGGGACTTCACTTTCCTTAGCCCATTTGTCTTCTTGAATCTCTCGTAGGAATTCTGGTGTGAACCGATTCATAGAAGATGATGTGTCTGGCTCCGTAGAGTTAGGCACATAGGCTTCAGGCACATAGGCTTCCTGAGCAGGAATGCTTACTCTTTCACTTGCCTTGTCCTTGTGTTGAGAGGCGGGTTCCTTTTTTTATTGTGCAATCAGCTTCTCTATTCTTTCTAACAGTCCATCAAAGTGTAACTGTGTCTTTGCTGAACTAGAGATGTTAAATAGGCGACTGGCTTCAAACATTGTCTGAGCCAATTCCACCATCTTAGCACAAATTTTGGTTCGTTCTAGCTCTAGTTCTGCTCTTGGGTATCACTTTTCATGATCAGTTACGTTTGGCCCTTCTTGGATTCTGGCCTGATATGCTTTAAGCATCATATTAAGGTCTTCGGGAGTGGGATCTGCTAGGACTGATCCTACTCTAGGGGGTGGTGGAAGTAGGTGAGGCGGGTTGAAAGGTGGCGGGTCGGATGGAGTTGGGAATGGTGGAGGTGGGGTAGTGTGAGAGGGAGTTTGAGATGTGAGTTCAGTTATCCTGGCCTTTGTTTCTCTGAGGCTTTCCTCGAGTTCACTCATCTTTTTTGCCCATTGTCTTTTCATTCTTTCACGACTATGTCTCCAAGCTCTAGTCCTCTTCTTTGTCATGCTCTCTGTTTCACTAACATCTGAGTTCTTTTCCTGGCCTACCCCTTGATTTTGCTGCAATGCTTGAGCTCTAGTGATCACTTGCACTGGTGTAGTGGACATCACACTTCCTGTGGAGTCTACAACTAACCCAATAACATTAATGGGAATTATTTTTGGCATATTATTAGGATTCTTAGGGCAGTCTCGTAAGAGATGATCCTTTCCACACTCTTGGCAAAAGCCCTGAATTGTCACTGACTGGGGTTGTGTAGGTGGAGGCAAGGGACAATCATGAATGAGGTGATCCCCCTGACATCTGTAGCATGGTCCTCTAGGGAATGGGGGTCTTACCTGCCTAGGTTGAGGTCTAGGGTTGGGGTTTGCATACATGACGTTTGTGTAATCTGACTCCCAACTAGGTTCATTTGGCTCTTCACTATAGTAGGACTCACCATGTTCAGGAGATTGCATGTAGTAAGCCTGGGGACTATCAACATGTGTAGAATCGAAGCTATGGTCACTGGGATCACTTTCTGAAAGCACTGGTGTTACAGGGACTATAGCTCTATTCAAGTTTTCTTCTGCAGCAGCATACTTCACCGGAATCACATTAGCTGGAGCTGGGGGTTGTTGTGCTAGCACAGGCTGAGGCCTTTGTTGGTTTTGGTAGGGTTGGTAGGTTTGTTGAGGCCTCGCATACTGATGAGGTGGGTACTGGTTCTGGTATCTTCCTTGTTGAGGGTATGGTTGTGGGTACGTCTGCCTAACGGTTTGCTTATTGTAGGGACAATCTTGCGCGGTGTGATTGGTGTACCTTCGTTCTATGGTGCAGTACTGGCTACTAGGATTAACTTGGGGTTGAGCCATAATGGGACATACATTCGCCATGTGGTCGCCACCACAAGTATAGCATCTTTTCAGAGGGGCAAACCTTGGGATTTGTTTGCTAGTGACACCTAACTTCTGAGCTACTTTCTCTGCAAGTTCCTCAATTGATGTGGATTGCATGGAAGAGAGGTTAGAGGCACTATCTGAATCTTTGTATATCTTGGAAAGCTCTAACTCCTCCCCTAGGTTATCCTCAATGTCAATGCACATGCGTACACACTCTTCTATGGTCCTAGGGTCCTTCAAGTACACATAAGATCTCAATTTGGTACTTAGCAATCCATCCAAGAATAAAGCCACTTGCTTAGCTGGCGTGGGTAGCTCCGAAACAGGGCATCTTTCTAAGTATTGCCTAAATCTTCTTCCTGCAAGTCTCACGGTTTCTTGAGGGGTTTGCTTGAAGCTGTGAATCAGCGAGGAGGTATTATGTCTTATGCCACTCTTAGAGAATTCAATAATGAAGGCCTCTAGGATTTGGTCTATGCTCCTGAACTGCCTCTCATTCAATGGTTGGAACCACGTGAGGGCTGTGTTCCTAAGGGTTAGACCAAAGGCATTATATTGTGTGAATAGGTCCTCCACTTGTTCTGCTCTCAAGACTTGCCTAAACTCAGCCACATGATCGTATGGATCTCCAGTGCCATCAAAGTAGTTCTTCATGGACTTAACTAGCTGAGTCGGTCTCAGAGTCCTTGTGTGCTCTCTAGGTCGTGGTAGAGGGAACTCATCCACATTTCTTTGATTCCTGGGAGCTCTCAGTACCTCAGAGTCTACTCTGTTTGTTTCCGTCCTCGTTCTTTCTCTGCCCACTGGGTTGGCAAAGCTTACTTCTGGTCTATCTCTACTTCTGTCTCTTTGCATTCCATGAGCTTGGGATGTTCCAGCTCCAGGGTGACCATAGGATACATTCGATCTTGGTTGGGGGAAAATGAATTCACCCTTCCAAGTGTAAGCATGTCTATCATGTTCTGTAACCACAAAGATCCTCTCTGAAGAGTGATCCAAATAGGTCACTCTGCCTGGGCTATCAGGATCCTTAAACTCATAGATCATGATTGTTCCTATATCAATTGGCCGATCAAGTTTGTACCTCCAAAAGGCTTCGTCAGTCTCTCGATTGAGGAGCAAATCTATGCTCTTATTATCCTGGGGAATCCACTCTGGTGTGATAATCCTAGTGAGAACCGATTTACCTCGAGGGGTTCTAGGTTCTACACCCATGTTTCCTTGCTCTAGGTCACCTAAGTCTGCTTCGGGGATCACATTTCCAAATTCGTATATGGTTCCTTCTTTGTCCAAGTATGCTCCATTTTCAAGCTTGATAGCTGGGTGCTCTAATCCTATGGATTGGTCAGGGTTTTTAATCTGGACCACAGATCTTCCTAGGCCGTCCTCATAGATGCTAGCACCTAATCGGTTGGTCCTAAGGTATTCCAGCTGCGTCTTGTACGGGCCTTCTGCCCTGTGCAAGTATGGCACTCCTGAACTTCCCGTAGGTCTGTCCATGCCTTGAGACATCTCTGATTCACTAGTCTCAGAGCTAGGGTAGTATGAGTGGTGGCTCAACTGCTGGGCCCAAGACCTAACAGTGTGGTTGACACTAGCCTCTGAAGACCTAAGACTTTGTCTATCTCTCCCTAGATGTCGCCCTGATCTAAGGTTCATAAGCCTAAATGAATAGCCCAAATTTGCCCAAGTACAACCTCGTTGCTGAGTTCTTTTGTATCAATTACTTGATTCTTTTTTAATCGATTATCGTGTTTATGCTCTAGTCAGAAATCACGTCGTCAGGAATATCTGAGTTAATTTTTCGCACTGTAAGTTGATCGTTCCATGTTAGATTCTTTCCTTTAAGGTTATCGCATCACGAAGAGATTATGTTTAATCTTGAACTTGAGTGCATAGGTAGTCTTTAACTTGATTGATGCCTATCGTTGCCCTGACTTACTCCTATCACTAGTCGTTCTTAGCCTAAGCTAGGAATTGACAGAGGGGGTTGAAAGTTTCCAACCTTTTGTTTCCTGCTTGGTTGCCCTTGAATGCCTAGGAAGTGTGTTCCCAAGCTTGCACTTACACTTGCTTAGAACTCCTTTCGATGCTCTCAATAGATCTGTAAGAGTTCCAAAGTTAGCTTTAAGATTTAAATTCCAAAGACAGAACCCATGATTCTAGTTCTTGTAGCACAAATACTAATTTGCATAGTGATTTTTAGGAAAACAATTCTTAAGACCCCTGACTTTGATCCCCCTGGGTATGGTCAACTTCAAAATACCCTAGCTGAAAATCAACGCATTATCCAACAAGCTTTCCAACAAGCCCTAGAGCTCAAAAAATGGATTTCGTATGAAAAAGTTATGACCGTTCAGGGTTCTAGGGTTAAGACAGGGTTCAAACAGGATCACTGTGCAACAGGTTTTCCCCAAGTTGTTTTCCTAAGGCCTCCTTATGTGCTCTAGAGTAAAATGTTTATGCCCAAAATTAGCCCAACTCTTCAATTTAAAAACCCTAAAAAATTGGCTAAAATTGGCTGTCAATCGCGACGGACAGGGCAGTCAATCGCGATGGACAGGCATGCAGTCAATCGCGATGGATAGGAGTCAATCGCGATGGACAGGGCAATCAATCGCGATGGACAGGCAGGCAGTCAATCGCGATGGACAGGCAGTCAATCGCGATGGACAGGCAGGCAGTCAATTGCGATGGACAGGAGTCAATCGCGATGGACAGGCAGTCAATCGCGATGGACAGGCAGTCAATCGCGACGGACAGGCAGGCAGTCAATCGCGATGGACAGGAGTCAATCGCGATGGACAGGAGTCAATCGCGATGGACAGGCAGTCAATCGCGACGGACAGAGCTGTCAATCGCGATGGATTGAAATTTTGCAAATTTTTCAAAAATTTTTGTGGAAATGTGGTGTGCAGGGTCTCTAGTCCACTGTGGTGCACTCAGATTTACCAAAAGGTGAAAATTTCTGTCAATCGCGATCGACAGAAGTCGGCGACTGCGAGACAGTCCTGCACATTTCCGTACCTGCGCGACGTGCTGGAGGGGATGATGATGCTGAAACCTGCAAGAAACTCCAAAAGCATGCAGAAAATAGCACACAACAGTTCACTCTCTCGCTCTCTCTCACAAGTGAAATGAGGAAAATGAAAGAAGGAAGGGGATATAGTAAAAACTGAAATTTTTGCGATGATGGAGATGGAGGTGGGAGATGGTGATGATGATGATGGTGATGAGGTAAGGAAAAGACAAAAAGGAAAAGTGAAGAAGTTACCTACAACGCCAACGTCCCAAATCTACGTCTTACCATCACACGCTCGTCCTCAAAGCTCGATCCCCGGCAACGGCGCCAAAATTTGGTGTAGCTCAGTGATGAGTAGCACCTCCTTTAATGTCAATCCAGGAAGACGTGAAGATGGTATGAAGACCTCGAGCAAGTGGAGGCACAAGTGCGTGAGTGAGAAGCACACAAACATGCACACACATACACACACACGCGCACACACGGCAAGACAAAGAGTTAGGAGCAATGGAGTTCTTAGATTACTTTCAAAAAGCTCTTACAAGTTCATTTCAATTACAAGCTAGCCTCAAAAATGAGCTCTCTAGCTCTATTTATAGTTTTTTACTAGGTTTTGGCCTTGTCCAGACCTAGTGTCCGGCCTAGTTAAAAATTAGGTTTTCTACCCTATTTGGAGGTTCAAACGAAGTCTAAAAAATGTGAAAACTGACAGGTAGATACTTCTAAAGCTCCTCAAGCTCAAGGACTCCTTGGCTTGCACAAAATGGAGCTACAAAAATATGAAATGGTATTTACAATGATTGTTAGTGATAAGAATCACTGTTATAAAGATGTTGATTTGGAAAAATTTGAAGGGCCTATCTGCCAGATTTGCGTCGACTGCTTTGTCTACTTAATCCTTCACCTCGCTCTGACTCTCTCCGCTGGCTTCCTTGTCTAGTCAGTCCTTGGGTGCCCATACTGCTCTCAACAGTAAGCATCTGTACGGTAAAATCTAATTCTTCATTGGTTATGTCTGCATACTCATGCATTATAGCCCTTAAGGAATCAAGCAAAACTTTGTCTCATTCTTTATGAGTGTAAGTTTTGCCTTTCTATCTCTACTAGGATCCATAATATTTGTACATATAAAAAATGGATTAGAAATCAATATATATGTGTGCATATGTATATGTATGTATGTTTGTATATATATATATATATATATATATATATATATATATATATATATATATATATATATATATATATATATATATATATATATATATATATATATATATATATATATGCATGTGTCTGTATGTATGCATGTGTATGTATGTGTATGTAGATGTGTATGTGAGTATATGTATGTGTATATGTGTATGTGGGTGTATATGTATGTGTATGCATGTATGTATATATATATATATATATATATATATATATATATGTATGTATGTATGTATGTATATGTATATGTATATATATAATGTGTATGCATGTATGTATATATATATATATATATATATATATATATATATATATATATATATATGTATGTATATGTATATATATATATATATATATATATATATATATATATTTTATATATATATATATATATATATATATATGTATGTATATGTATATGTATGTATATATATATATATGTATATATATATATATATATATATATATATATATATATATATATATATATATATATGCATGTGCAAGTGTGTGTATGTGTATGTGTATCTCTGTGTGTGTATGTATGTGTGTGTGTATATATATGTATGTATATACATATATATATATACACACACACACATATACATACACATGTATATGTATGCGTGTCTCTATGTGTATATGTGTGTGTATGTATACATGTATGTATGTGTGTATGCATAGTTATGTATAGTGTATGCATGTGTGTATGTATGCATGCGTGTATGTGCATGTGTGTATATGTATGTGTATGTGTGTATACATGTGCCTATGTATGCATGCGTTGTTGGAGTTAAACGTCTACGGAAGCACGCGAACAACACAAGGAAGAAGAAGAAGCTTAAACACACAATACTGAATGTACAAAGATAAGTATCCCATTAGGGCAATAGGTGTATATACAAGCCAGGGGAAAAAAACCTTCTAAAGAGGGAAAAAGTGCCTCCGTGGTCCTAGAGTGTTCACACACATCACTACCTAAATATATCAACAAATCCCCCCTCGGAGTGATGCGGTGAACAAGCTGCTGGCACTCATGTATAATGAAGTGTCAAGCTATGTGGAAATCACTCGACAAAAGGAAGTAAGCCCAAAGCTTTGCGGAAAGCTTCAAACTTCTCCCTAGGCAGAGCCTTCGTGAAAAGGTCTGCAATGTTCTCTTGCGCAGGCACATATGCCAAGATGATCTCCTCAGTAGAGAACCTCTCCCTGACATAATGATAATGCACCTCAATGTGCTTAGTGCAAGCATGGACCACAGGGTTCGTGGCAACTGCCAATGCACTCTGACTATCAGTGAAGATAGTCGTGGCGGAAGACTAACCAACACCCAAATCAACCATAAGGTGTCTGAGCCACACACACTCAACAGTCGCTGTGAAAGTTGCCCTATACTCAGCCTCACAACTGGAAGTGGCCATAGTAGGCTGCTTCTTGCTCAACCAAGATATACATGAGCTACCAAGCATGAAGCAAAAGCCACTAGTGGACAGACGAGTGTCATAGCAACCAGCCCAATCAGATTTAGAAAAAGCATGCAAATGTGGCGGTAGTGATCGCCCCTTGGAATAAAACAACCTAAGTAGCCGAGTACCACTCAAGTAGCGAAAGATGCACGTAACCGCCTGCCAATGCTTGACTCCTGGGCAATGCATAAACCTACTCATCTGTGAGACAACAAACTAAATATCTAGCCAAGTAATGCATAAGTAAATCAGACATCCAACAGCCTGCTGATAGAGAACAACATCAAATGCATCTCCAGCATCATGAAGACTCAATCGTAAACCTGTCTCCATAGGAGTGGCAATAGGTTTACAGTCTTCAAGGCCAAAACAGTGCAATAATGTGTCAATCTATTTCGTTTGACACAAAGCCATTCCACCATCAACATGCATAAACTGAATGCCCAAATAGTGATGCAAATGATCCAAATCAGACATAGGTTGACACAAGTGCATGATGCTTCAAGGAGATAGCATATGATTTTCACTCATCATGCTCTTTCTATACACTTTCTAGGTGGAAATCCAAGTGTCGTTCCTGTACTTGCCTTCCATTTTCATTATCAATCTACATGGCTCATCTGTGATGCCATCTGGTTCTTCTTTGTGATAGTCTTGCTTGCATGTAGCTCTATGGGCCTTGACATTGCTCCCTTATGAACCATTTTGGGTGACACATTTTCTCCTCTTTTTGCTCAAAAAAATCGTAGCCTCGTTGGGGACATTCATGGTGATTGCTATCAAGGTGTACAAAGGATACAAATCTAGAAACGTATCACACGTAGTCTTGCAGTTTTGCCTATAGATATGTTAATTTTGCACTCACATGAGAAAACGATGTCTTGAAATCTCTATCCTATGCTTGTTTTTTTAGTACACAACATGTTGGGGGACTAATCATGGATTGCAATGCTTTGCATAATGCAATGGATGATTGATTGTCTCATTGGGAACATCTTTTTTTTTTGAATCATCATATGAGTTTCAAAGAAGACTTCTTTTTTATGCTGGATAAAATGCTTCTCAGGTTGAAACTCAAAAGTACTCTGGCTTGCCCTATGGTTTTTGTATTGACAGGCAGTCTCCATACTGACTATTGTGATTCTCAGAAAATTGGATATATGAGCACCAACAACAATAGGGCATGTTGCCGGAAGGACACAATGGACTTGACAAAACTCTAGAGATATTCGAGAGGGACGTTGCCTACAGTTTGGGTTGTATTTCATGTTGTTCCCAGAATGGTTGCAATTGTTGATGCTCTCATTGGTTGTAATGAGTCGGCTTCCCTCTCTATTGCTGTTGAACATGGGTGCCTAAATATGAATTAATTGTTGGGTTCATGATGCTAGTTTCTTATGACATTAGCTGACAGGCATGCTCCTTCATGATTCTCAATGGATATGTATGCCATTGGTATTAATTAAAATTGCAAGTAGACAGAACCTTGAGTGGGTTGAGATTGTGACCACTTCCTGAGCCATGCTAAGGAAATATTAGCACATATTTTTGTAATGATTCTGCATTTGAGAAGGGACCCATCCTTGAGGCTGCAGGTCCTTTGATGATATGTGAATCTGCTATCCCATCTTTTATCACTCCATTAGTATGACAGATGTAGATTTTGGCATGTTTGTTTGAGCCTTGATGGTCAAACTTCTGTTGTAGGTTGAATGTTCTATAATGTATGGAACACGGTTCATGCCTCTTTGCAGATATGTTTGATGCAGGGATTGCTCTCATAAATGTTGTGTATGCTACCGCCAGCTTGATTTGGATGCGTGGAAGCTTGGATTGAGTATGGTGGGGGGTTCAATTAAGGATTGCATTCACAACCTCTACAAACACTTTGAGCCTATGATCGACTTTGTAATTTGTTGTGGACCCGGCTGCATGGAAAAAATAAATTTAATGCAGGTTTTAGAAGATACTGCTTCTGACCGAGGAGACGTGATTGTGCAACTGACCCACTTTGGAAGGTAGTATCCACACCCCTTGATGCCATATAGTACTCTGTTCCTTGCTTCCATTTCAGGATTTCGCAATCAAAGCTGACCATTTATGCTGTTGGAAAGCATGATTGCATCAGATGATGCAACGTTTGACCTTCATGGGTGGACCACTCATAGGATTATGTCCAAAATCATACATTTTATAACAACTCATTTCCTTTGCATGAATAATTTTTTGATTTTTCAGGTCTTCCAAAGTATTTATCCAAAGATGAAGGCACAATTGGCAATTGTATGCACCTCATTCAATTATTTTTGTTGCTGAGTTGACTGCCCCCCCATGGGGATTGTGTCGCTCAGACCCAAAGACATGAAGATTTGAAGACTTGAGGACTTGCAGACTTGAAGACTTCCACACTTGAAGATCTTGCATATTCAACATGACCTCGATCAGCTATGATTAGTCCTCGGGATGACAAAGACTAGGTGGGGGAGGGTGTTGGAACTGTGAAGTTATGAAGGACCCATGATGCTATGAAGGCTATGGAGTACTTGGAGGCCTCCCTTGAAGCTAAGGATACTTGAAGGCTCAAGGCCTTGTGGCAGTCTCACAAATTTCTGATGGAGAATATTAATCTCCAAAAGAACAACTTATTCTTGTGATTAGAGCACCTCTATACCAAGAATAAGTCAAACACTCCACTAATTTAGAGGATCAATTGCTAACTGTCAAAAGATTAACAAATCTATGAAGAAGATGAAACACAGAAAAGTCTGCTGCACTATTTTCTCACATTGACTTATGAAACATGTAAAGTTTTTTATGAAACTTTGTACGAAGCATATGCTAGAGATTGCGCATCTACTCCAAGTTGAATCTCTTCAAAAGATTAAGTATAGCTTGAGAAATCAACTTCTCAAGTTACCTATGTCAGAAACTGTCATCCAAAACAGTCGACTTTACACCTGTAACTTTTAAGACTTGGTTCTCCATGAATAGAACCCGTTTTACAAAATGCTTCTAGACATAAGTAGCTTATCTTCCAACTTAAAGATTAAGCTATCACTCATGCAAAACTTTAAACTGTGCTAGGAGAAATGACCAAAACATTAACTTCGAAATCTGCGCCTGTTTTAGGAACCAGTGAACATACTTCACATATGAATGTTCCTACACTTAATTCACTCAGCCTGATTACAATTGGAAGCTAAAACTTTGCACAGAGGTCAAGCAACTCTCAACTTAGACTTGTACAAAAGCATTTCACAATTGATCTACTGTAGAAGGAGAACACGCAGAAATATCGGGCGCCACAATTTTCATTTACTCAGAAAATTTACAACTGAGTGATGAGAGCTAACACACACATCTTTTTCTCTATCTCATGACTTCTATCTCCCTCATTCTTGACTTCTAACTAATGTCACATATGCTCTCATACATTCCCCGACTTTTCTCAAGATATTTATAGATAATTTGTACATGATTCTTACTAGACAAAAGATCTAAGTCATCTATGACTATACTAATGTACATATGTGTACACTTCTCTTGTTCTCTGAATGTAATCTTCTTCCACACTCTAGGAATTGATTCTTCTTTCATCATTTGATCTTCCAAGCCTTCAATTGGTGATTGGTCTGCACCAACAGCTCCCCCTCAATCATCAATTGAGGTTTTCTCTGTCTTCTTTATACTTGCCATGTCTTTGAACCTTTGTAATTTAGGTCCATCCAGACTCTTTGTCATCATATCTGCCACTTGTTCTTTTGTTGGAGTATACATCACTTCAATTTCTTTATCTAGTACCTTTTCCCTCAAGAAATGATACTGAATCTCTATATGCTTAGTCCTGGCATGAAAAACAGGGTTAGCTGCCAAATACAAAGAACTCATATTGTCTCCAAAAATTATTGGAGTACTATGATCAATCTCAAAACTTTTCATCAAGGTCTTCAACCATATCACTTCCTTTGCAGCTTCTACCATTCCCTTATACTCAGCTTCTGTGGATGATAAAGCAACTGTATGTTGCTTCTTTGAACACCAAGACACTAACTTGTCTCCAACATAACATAGATATCCATGAGTAGACCTTCTATCATCTGAGTCACCTGCCCAATCTGCATCACTAAACACTTTGATTCTTGTATCAGAAGTGAAACCATAATACAAACCTTCACTTAAGGTTCCTTTGATATATCTGAGTACCCTTTGGGCTGCAATCCAATGAGTCTTCTTTGGACAATGCATGAATTGTGACAACACACCTACTGCATATGATAAATCTGGCCTTGTCAAGGTAGCATAGATTAGACTACCTACCAAACTCTGATATTTCTTCATGTCATTGAATTCTTCACCTCCATACCTGCTTAATTTATGATTTACCTCCAATGGTGTGGTTGAGATCTTGCAATCTTCCATGTTAAACTTGACTAGAAGGTTCTTCAAATATCTCTCTTGTGAAACATATACTCCATGTTGAGTATACACAATCTGCATTCCTAGAAAATAAGATAAGTTTCCCAAGTCACTTATCTTAAACTCCTTCTCTATTTGCTTCTTGAGTTCATTGATTCCTTGAGCATCTGTTCCTGTAACAATAATATCATCAACATAAATGCACATGTAAATGTATCCATTCTCACTTGCCTTCACTAGCAAGCTACTATCTGCCTTTGATGCTTGAAATCCACATTCATTTAAGAACTTGACCAATCTGTAATTCCAAGCTCTTGGGGCTTGCTTCAACCCATATAAAGCTCTCTTTAGCTTACACACATAATCTGATCCAATTGATTCCATAAAGCCTTCTGGTTGCTCCATATATACTTCATCTGCAATGTAACCATTAAGAAATGCATTCTTCACATCCAATTGTGATAATTTCCATCCCTTACAAGCAGCAATAGCAATCAATGTTCTAATTGTAGACATCTTAGCAACAGGACTAAAGGTTTCATCATAATCTACCCCATAAGTTTGGGCATAACCTTTGACCACAAGTCTAGCCTTGTATCTAGACACCTTACCATCTGCAAACCTCTTTGTTTTATATACCCACTTACATCCAATGACCTTCTGATTCTTTGGTCTTGATACTAGTTCCCAAGTTTCATTTTCAAGTAGAGCATCATACTCTTCCTGCATTGCCTTTTCCCAATTCTGTTTACCTTTGGCTTCTTCATAAGTGGTTGGATCTTCTTCTGTCTTTACAATGTATGCATAATCTTTTGTTGTTAGGAAAGATGTATCATAACTATACCTTATAGGTTCTTTCCTTTCCCTTGTAGATCTTCTGATTTCTGCACTTCTTGAAGTTTCAGCCTCATTTGATTCTGGATCAAATCTTGGCCCTTCTTCTACATGATCCTGCACTCTACATCTAGAGTCAATTTCATCAACAATTTCTTCACATACTTTTACCTTTGCCTTTCCTTTTCTCTGAATTTCTTCAACACCTGTATACTCATTTGGTGATCCTGTATACCACATATTTTGCTCATCAAATGTCACATCTTTAGTAACAAGAAATTGCTTTGTAGATGGACTCCACAACCTGTAACCCATCTGTCTATCATCATATCCAATAAACACATACTTCTCTGCTTTTGGTTCTAGCTTATGTCTTAATTGTGAAGGAACATAAGCATATGCAATACATCCAAATACTTTACAATGATCAAGACTAGGCTTCTTACCCCACCATGCTTCATAAGGGGTTCCTCCATCCAAAGCTTTGCAAGGCAATCTATTCACAAGATATGTTGCAGTGTTAATGGCTTCTGCCCATAAGTAATTTGGACAATTCTTTTCCTTCATCATGGCTCTTGCAAACTCTACAAGAGTTCTATTCCTCCTTTCTGCTACTCCATTTTGTTGAGGGGAGTACCTGCAAGTCACTTCTCTTTTGATACCTGCATTCCACAAATAATCATCAAACTCTCTTGAGAAATACTCTCCCCCTCCATCTGATCTTAACCTCTTTAGCTTTTGTCCTGTGATCCTTTCTGCATAGACATGAAAATGTTTGAATGTCTTGAAAACTTCTGATTTATCCTTGATTACATACAAAGTAATCCACCTGGTTGCATCATCAACAAACAACACATAATATCTGGATCCATTTATGCTATAGTCCCTTGAGGGACCCCATACATCTGTATGAACCAATTCAAGCATATTTGAATACTTGTACCCTGATTTGTTATAAGAACCTTTATGTGCTTTACCTAATTGACAAGCTTCACACTTGTACACCATATGTTGCCCTTCAATATTTGGCAATCCAAGCACCACCTGATTCTTTGACATTTCCTTTATAGCTCTCTCATTGAAATGACCTAGCCTTTTATGCCATAGGTCTAATTCAGATACCTTTTGACCTCCATAGGTAAATAATGCATGTCCCACATTACCTTGGACTTTGAGAGTGAACAATCTTCCTTCCTTTTTACCTGCAATTATGGTTCTATATCCCTGATTTGGATCTTGTACATAGACACCATCATTTGTGAATCTTACTTCATATCCTTTCTCCACAATTTGCCCTACACTTATCAAATTTTTAGGAATAGTAGGAACATAAAGTACCTTGCTCAGAAGTGTACTTCCACTCTTTGTCTTCACTGATCCAATGCTCTCCACTTTATGTTTGGTATTGTCACCTGTTTGAACTGTATGTCCATTCACTCTTGCTTCCATATCAGTCATCAAAGATAAATTCCCACTCAGATGGTTGCTACACCCTGAGTCAATATAAAACACTCTTTGATCTTCTCCCATTGATTCATGAGTTGCATTCAAGATAAGAGTCATGTCATCCTTCTGATCTGATGCATAATTGTAATAATTATTGTTGTAGGACTGAGATTGGAAGTTTCTTCCACCTCCTCTACCATATGATGTCCTACCACCTCTTCCTCTGAAGTTGCCTCTTTGGTTTCTGCCTCC